>QEOT01123838.1:4847-88353 GCA_003123785.1 Pterocarya stenoptera
TATATATATATTATTTTCTAAGTTGTTGGATAGGACCATGCATGAAGTTGAGTCGTTTGTATATATTTTGATGGTTTTGTGTTTGAAAATGATATTAATTTAGGTTGGTGGACAAATTTTTTGTATTTTAATGTATAGGTGATTGAAAATTATTATGAAAATGAAAATAAAAAGGTATATTTAGAAAAAATTAAAAAAATATGCATTAAGAAAGTAGATAAAAAAATAAAAAAAATTATAATATTTTATTATTATAGAGATCTCTGACGTGGGTAATTTAATGTGGGGTTAAGTTTTGAGTAGATAGCGAAAAGTCTAAAATAGCCAAATATTAGTTAATTAAAACTTCGGCCATGCATGTTCTCAGTACTCAAATGATCTGCAGGCTCATTGTCTGCTGGCCGGTTTGGAGCTTAGCCGCCCACCTTTAGTACTCTTCCTTGCATTGTAAGGTTCATCCCCGAAATATTTGAGCCTTAAAAACATGGTAGGCCGATCATCTTGTGCATTATATCAAGATAGTATACGTAACACATGGTGTCTAACTGATCAGATTAATTACCAAGTTTAAGTAAATTTTTTCATTCGAGTAATTAATTATTCGATAATATCTAAAAACAAATGAATTAGTAATCTCACTCAATTTCAAGATACATAACCATGCCACAGGTAATACCGGCCTAGCTTAAGCATAGGATTCTCAATTTCTCATATCTTTTGCGCGCATTGATCAGAAAGCCCTTCATGTGCATGGGTGCATGCTTCATATATATAACAATATTATGTATGGATAACTTACAAGCATTCAATTCAAACAAGACATATTTGCTTGCATCAAACAGTTTATAAAAAGATTAAGATACGATCGTAATATATATGACGATCGATGGTATCTTAGAGTTAGAGCTTTGCTTTCACATTGAAACGAGTTGAAAAGAAGAGATCTCTCACCCAAAGTGGAGACCATGAAAGGATGGCAAACAAACCCGTCATGTGCCCAAATACAATTTGTCTTGGTGGTTTAGGACTCAGAACTTTCCTCACCACATGCCTCGCAAATATTGTAGCATCTGTGGCTTTACCAACCTGTGAAGCCCTAGCTCTCTCTTCAATGGCTTCCTTGAAGTCCTTGTAAAGTTTCCAATCATTATGTTTCAAATTCTGCACGTTAGCCCTTCCGAAGTTTGATCTCACAGCCCCGGGCAGTACTAGCACGACATTGACGCCAAATGGCCTTAACTCCACACGCAAGGTGTTTGACATGGCGTGCACCGCTGCCTTGCTAGCACAGTAGGATCCTGCCCATGGAGTTGGTATCTTTCCCACGACGCTCCCAATATTCACAATGCTCCCGCTGCGTCTCAAAGCCATGTGAGGCACGACTTGTTGCACCAGTCTCAACTGCCCCAAGGTGTTAATTTCCCAAGTTTTCCTTACCGTATCAAGAGGAAGCTCAGCCAAAGGACCGGTGCTTCCGATTCCAGCATTGTTGATTAGAATGTCGATGCGTCCGCACTTGGATAAAATAGTATTCACGGCTGATGCTACACTTTCATCAGATGCGACGTCAAGCTCGAGTGTCTCGATGTTGTCCGATGAGAGGTCTGACATGTCCTGCATGCGTTGGGGTATGTCGGAGCCGAAGACATGGCAATTTTGCTCTGCAAATGCCTTGCAATACTCGTAACCAATGCCACCTTTGGCACAGCCAGTGACTAATACAACCTTCTTGTCATCCATCATGTGTTCTTCTTCTTGTTTCATAATTAATTCATCCTCACTCTTGCATGCATAATATAAGGTTTAGAAAGGAACTGCGATATCTCCGCCTGCATGTTTCTTGTTTATGGATCTAGGTCTAGTCTGTTTGAATATGCTTCAATGACCAGAGAATATGCTTCTTTGATCAAGATGGGCCGGCTTAAACTTTGGCTCTTCATCTTTGGAACGGATATACATGATGTGATGCATGCATATAATGTATATATATAGTAGCTTTAAAACAGTATAAAAAAACTCATAATTTCCACACAATTTTGTCATGTTCAGCTAGCAGCGGTACTATTATATATGGGCCCGGCTTGCCTCCTTATGCAAAAGTCATAGAACATCTCCTGTTAATTAAATTCAATTGCCAATGATCAGAAAATTTTTAACCAAACCCATGCACATTGTGTAGAAAGTTTGTTTTTGGCGCGAGAATGCTAAAAGCCTAAAAGCAATGTAAAAAGTGATCATTGTTTTTAAATATTCTTATATGTTTTGACGTACGTATACTCATATAAAGTCCCATTTTAATTTTTGTGTAGTGTTATTTTTTGAGTACTAGTGCATTGATGCTCAAGTCAAGTTTTACAATATGAGTATTGTTTAAAACTGAATTCTCGAAAGCCAAACTTGATTACACTACAAAAAAAGAGCATTTGTGATAGATTATTTGTGACGAGAATGACCATTTGAGACAAAGGTCATTCTCGTCGCAAATAGACACATTTAAGTAGGAAATAATCATTTTTGCAAGAAATAACTAGCCACAAATAAGTAATTTTCTTGTAGTGTAAATATAACTGTCAATTTACATTTAAGAGTAATACAGTATCTACCAACGTTATATCACAAACTAGAACAAGACATCCATCTTCACATTCTATGAGTATTTTTTACAAATGCTTGTCCTATAGTTTCAACTACATTGACAACCACAGCTTATTTCATAAAGAAAACTAGATTACAAATACATCATGAAAATACTGCAATATTTCCTTACATTATTCTCTCTTATTGGGAACCCATAGCTGCACTATCCTTGTTCTTATTTTCCATCTTCTATTGCAAACCATATATAGCTATTGATGAGATATTCTCAATGCACAACTTCTGTACCCTTTACAAACATGCTTCTTAACTTCTTGAGACCCTTATCAAAAGCACTGGAAGCCAATACATCTTTAAAATTTGAAGAAATGTAGATTAAATGATCTACAATGTCTCTTCTTCAAAAAGTAAAATATTGAACTATGAGTTACAGTAATTTTAAGTATATTTTCAATTGTTCATCTTCAAAAGTAATACTTTATTGTAAAAATTATCCCAACTACATGCTTTGCTTTTTAGTTTTCATTTTTCACGATTTTCACTTCCCAAAACGCCCTTTCTCTTTCATTTTTGTGTTCAGTTTTGAAATATGTGAAGAAAGAAATATTATTATATATTAATTAACATATAGTTAGTGTAATTGCAAAATATGAAAAAAAATATTATTATTAAAAAAAATATATTATATTATGATTTTGACTAATCCAATGTGGGGTTATGGCTAGAGAGATTTTAGATTTATGGAAAATCTGTACTTTTCATAAAATTTTGAAGATGGCTTTGATGAAGCCAATGCTGCTCTATAGTTAAGTTTTTTATTTTACAATCGAGTGGGGTCTCAACTTCTTGTTCTTGTTCTAGTTGTTATTGTTGTTGCATGTGCCAAGGGGAAGAAGAGAGAAAGAAATGTGGGAGACATGGACATGAGAGTCTTAAGGCCCAGTTTGGATAGTGAATTATTTTTTTTAATCTCATTTCATTATTATAATTTTATCAAATTCTAATACAAAATATAATAATCAATTCAACTTTTTCAAATCCTAAAATAATAATAATATTAAAAAATAATATTCTAACAATATTTTATTCAACTTTCATATTTTATCTTAACTCATCTCATTTTATCTCATCTCATCTCAATTCACTATCCAAATGATACCTAACTGTGATAGTATAAGGAACATGAGAAATAAATTCTTTCACTATTGTTAATATTACACGACAGTTAAAATTATAGTCATCACCGATGACCATTCATGAATCTTCACCGGAGATATGATCCCCATATATAGAAAACAACAGGAGGAAGCCAAGTATGTTTTATACAAAGTAAAAGTAGATAATCCGGCCACAATCAGTGGTATTCTTGTTCTCGAGATTTAGGGCATGTTTGAATATTTAGCGCATCTCAAAATTTTGAATAGTAATGAAATTATTTGAATGTAAATATTTTATTAAATTTGTGAAATGAGAAAGAAAATATTGAATAAAAGTATATTTTAAACTAAGTATTGTTTTAGAGTTTGCAAAAGTGCACAGGTAAAGTTAAAAAATTTATTTTATTGTGACTTTTTAATATTATTTTTATTTTGACGTTTATAAAAATTGTATTGATTTATTTATTTGAATAATGATTAGGTAATGATTAGATGAAAAATTTTAAAAATTTTAAATGTAAAAATATTTTATATTTGAATGATATTAAGAAATGAAAAATTATTTCATCAGTCACTATTCACCATCCTACATCCCACTTTATAAAAAACACCTTCACAACTTATGAAAAGATCTGAAGTATGAGACGTGTGATCTGAACCGTTACATATTTGTAACAAAACTCTTGAGAAATAAGCTGTGAAATTTTTTGAGAATTCTTACATTTGTAGGGGCATTGGGATCGGTTGATGAGTTGACTGAAGAGGATTTGCTGCCATGCCCTTTTGGTGCTGCAGGAAATATCCCATCAAGCTTCAACTGCAAATGGCCATGGGAGACAATTTGGCTGGTTTATTTGATTTTTTAAAGAAGTGATTATTAGAATTGTAACTACCGCCAGCTATTAAATACAAATTAGTCCTAGGTAGTTACTGTTTTTAACAGGGGATTTAAGCTCAAATTTTGTATATAAATACCTCTCCTATGCACCAATCAGATGCGCTGCAATAATATTTTTTTATCTAGTTTCATTCCATTTTTTTCTTCTCTCCACTGTTTCTCTCTTCTCTCCCCTAACTCCAATTTTGCTAGTGGTCGTGTCAAACTCTTAGGAGGATCTTGCTTCTAGATTTTAGTCGGATGCAGGGATCAAGGTATTACTACAACCTAAGATATCTTAGGTTGGCCCGAATCGATAATGTTTGTTTTCTACCTACCAATTAATTGCTCTGATATAGGATTATATAAAAATATTATAAAGTTAAAAATTATTTGAATATAATTTTTATTTTAAAATTTTAAAAAATAATATTATTTTTTGTATTTTGTTTGAGAGTTTGGAACAATTGTAATATGATTAAGTGAAAAAGTTAAAATTAATTTTGTGTTTGAGTGATGTTTGGTAAGGAAATATCTGAAAATGTGACTCTACAGCCACGGCTGGGAGCTCCCACTGGGCCAATAGTGCATTTCATCTTATTCTTTTTTTGCTTTTTTTTTTTCACATGTATTTTTTTCACATTTTTAATTTTTTTAAAAGAAATTTCACAACATCATTAAAAAATAATTTTTTAATCATTAAAAAAAATTACAGCGGGAAGACTAGCATTTTCCTATCCGAAAATATCTCAAAATGTTTGAAAATGGTAATGTTGAAACCCTTATATATACAAGCCAAATGCCCTTACGTCTAGCTAGTTCATGTTGTGTAAAAAAATACTGTAAACCTCGGTAACTAAAATATTATGCACACAATTGAGTATTCAAAGGACCTCGTGGTAGATCAATCATGGGATGGGGTTGACAATTACCATATAAAACATAGGTTGATTTTTAAACAATAGGAATTTCTTTCCTCTTTCCACCTTCCAGACCTGCAAAATATGTGATCCAAGCCTTCAAACTGCTCCCCAACTGAACCTCTTTAACTTTCTCCTCCTCAAAAAAGGAGGCTTCAAGATCGAATTTTGGCAAAGTTTTTTAAGAGAGGAGATAGAAATTTCATCTGTTCTCTGGGTAAACAGAAAGTTTATGAATACTGGGCATGTTTTTGTTTTCATAAGGATAACAGAGTTTAGAAGCATAGGAATTAAATCCTCTTAGAAGCACAGCACAAAAGTTAAAAACAAGAAGAAACCGATAAACCAGCGTCATATATTTTAATGAAAAGGAAAAGGTTATAACGTAATACAGTATACTTCCTGTGATGAGGAAACTGACAAAATGGTAATCTAAATAGCATCCCACATCGAGAACTTGAAGAAGAAAATGGTTGTTTTAATAGCAAGACTTCCCTGTTACAGGGCACGACCTTACTTGAACAGGATCTGTTCTATAGGCTCGTACCTCTGTATCCTTGCTCGCTAAGGAGACAGGATCTCAAGTCTGGTGGATGAATTATGATCGTGTGATCAGAGCGTGATTAACGGTTTCATGGTCTTCGGGGTTATGAATGCAGTAGAGGATCGTTCGTGGCCAGCAAATGCCTGGTTATGATGGTCACACGGTTGTCTGACAGACCTTCCCAAAATTTTTTATTTTTATTTTAATTAAATAATGGCTTATATTAACTATAAAATGCCTAGTAAAAATTTGAAAAACTTATTCCCGCGATATGAAAAGTCTGAATAATGACTTAATTTTTAGATTTTATTCAGATATGAAAAGTCTGATTTGTCTATTTGGGTTGAAGAAAAAAGTAATTATTGCAGGCAAGTTACTACTTTCATCCCCTAACTTCATATACTATAAAAGCCCCTGCATCGCTTAAGAAGCTTCACCATTCTCACAATATAAGAAAGAGACCTCTGCAACTCAATGACAGTATTCAGACATTGAAGCAAATTGCAAATTTGTTAATTTGTAGGTTGAACCCAAAAAGCCATCATCAGACTCCAATATGAGGCTGAAAATTAAATCCATGGCCAGGGGCCCTTCTAGCCTTCTAGGTGTGCTTGTTTGCTTTGAGCTGCCATTTCGATTTGTCCATTCGGGTTGAAGAAAAAAGTAATTATTGCAGGCAGGTTACTACTTTGCTTTGAGTTGCCGTGTCCAGGCCACTTCAATGGGAGAGAGTCAGGCTTGAGATGAGGGACAGAGCGACTGATAGGGGAGAAACGGAGAGCTCTGGGGACTCGGGCTTGAGGAGAGACACAGACAGAGAAACGTGCTCGAGTAAAAAGAGAGAGAGCGACTGATGGAGAGAGGGAGAGAGCAGATCAAGAGGTGGGTCTGTCGAGCTGAGCAATTTTCCATTCCTATATATATATGGACGGAAAATAGGCGGTTGGCGTTCACAGCATATCTGATCAAGAGGTGTCTATGGCCAGTCCGAAGAACGAAATTACGCACAATAGTGCCAAAAAATAGAGAGCTTTGAACAGCATCGACAGATGATATCAATCATTTGCTAGAAGAAAATTGTTATCAATCCGTGATTTCTTAGGAAATTGGTATGGGCTATCAAAATAATAAAGGGTAGGATTTGAGTTATTAATCTAATAAAATTTAAACAGCTTCCATGTTTAGCATTTGGATTATCTATATAAGGAGCCTTATGCTTTGCAATGTGATCATCAAGGAATTATCATCTAATATTTCACTTTGTATGAAATGGGAAGACCAACTCTCTTAAAATGGCCACCCTTTTACTTATCGTCACTATAGTGGTTCGAAACCACCAGGTACCATGAGGTCCGTACCAAAGTGGTATCAAAGACAAAGATCGAGTATGCACTATCGAGTTTACCAATTGGAGCAGGGTCAACAGTAGCTTATGGACTGTCTCATAGAAATTCTCCCATTGCTGTCCACCCAGAACCGTTCTCAATTAGAGCATGATGAGTCTTCTCGTGGTTCTCACGCTACTTGAGATGAGTCCAACCACCAAGGTTCCGGCTTCAAATCCCCACGTCTTGAGTTCCCTCGGTATAATGGAGACGAAGACCCCATGACTTGGGTCTGTCTAGTTGAGCAATTTTTCTGCTACCAGGGCACTCTGCCGGCCGACAAGGTGATTATCATCTCTTTTCATTTAGAGGACAGTGCATTACTATGGTATCAACTCCTCTATCAAGAGGATTGAAACATCACTTGGGAAGAACTAGTTCAAGGATTGCACGCCCAGTACAGCCCCAACCAACTTTTTGACCCCTTTGGTGAACTTACCCTCCTCCACGAAGATGGATCCGTTCGAGATTACCAACGAGAGTTTGAAGTTCTCCTTGCTAAGGTCAGGTCACTATCACCTGAGAAGCAAGTGAGTTGCTTTGTATGCGGTTAATTTGAAGGATTCTGTCAAAGCTGATGTCCTCGCTACCCGCCCCGCAAACCTTTCTTCTGCTATTGGTGTAGCTCTAGTTTAGGAAGCCCGTAACTCCGCTATCAACAAACACCCACACTTTGAACAAAAATCACTGTCACAAGCCCCCACTCAACATAGTCACTTACACTTAGGCCATTTCACAAACACCTGGGCCGCATCTACCACTTGCTCCCAATGCCAACACCACGACTCAACCATCACGCCACCACCATTCTCAACATCCACAAACCCAAACATTATCCACTCGTTTATCCATCAGGAGGTTAACACCAGATGAATTATGTAAGGGGCAACAAAAAGGCCTTTGTTTTCAAATTTAATGAGAAATACAAACCTAGGCTTCGATGCAAGCGTTTGTTCATGCGGAGGCATACAAAGTTGATGAGGACAACGACATGGTGATGACAAACTATGACATGTCTGGCGACAAGGAAGAGAAGAAGATGAAGAACTGAAGAGATGAGATCAAATTGCCCTAACTAGGGTTTGGTCATGTTCCATGGGCTGGGTTTGGAGACTAAACCCGTGGACTTTTCTATTTGGATGTAATAAGTCTTGTTATGTTTTTTTATGTTTTGAGTTGGGTCAATAAGGGTTAGCTGAGAAAGGCCCGTGTCTGTAAGAGTCTAAGGCCGTGAGGCCCATGCTAGTGTTAGTTACGCATGTATCATTTTAAGTAGGAGTTGTTGTCGTTTTAATTACTAGTCTTCTGGAAGGAGAATCTGTTTGTTATGTCTATAGGCAGACCTATTTGGGTGGGACTCCTTGCACTTTGTCAGTTTGTAAAATCCTAAATGAAGTTCGTTATTCTCTCTTTTCTCTCTTCTCACTCATTTTCTTACTCATTCATAGAGTTTCTCACCCTCTAAGTAAGTGATCAATATTACATTCCTTAGTCTATTCTAGAAAAATTTACATCTACACTACAAGATTATTACAGTTGGTATCAGAGAGTGATCCCAAGTGACCATCACTCTAGTAGTTTACATCATGGCAGAAAACACCCGTCTCAACTAGCTCTAGGATGGGCTCACATCCTTGAAGAAATCAATAGGCTCCCAACTCAAGAACCTAGAAACAAAGATGTTAGCATTGAAGAGACAATCGGATTCAGTAATGCAACAGCTGGCTACTATTACCTTAGAGTTCCAGAGGAGAAACAATGAGCATACTAGGGAAGAAAGCTCTTCAGACAACCAGCACCAAAGGTTTCACTTGCAAGAGGCGGATTTGGAGTAGCATCCTCGGCAGGTAAGAATTGACTTCCCTGCATTTAGTGGGGATGACCCAAATGGCTGGTTGTACAAAGCCAACCATTATTTTTCATATTACAACACACTCCCTCAACACAAATTGAGATTGGCCTCGTTCCATATGGAAGGGCCAACACTTGTGTGGTTCCAAGATTTAGAAGAATCTGGTACCATTCAAGATTGAGAAGGGTTTATTAGGACCCTATTGGTGAGATTTGGACCATCCTCTTATCATAATCCAATGGAATCTCTGACAAGGTTGAAACAAACAAGAACTGTGGAAGAATATAAGACCAGTTTTGAGGGGTTGTCAAATAGGTTAAGGGGCCTTTCAAAGGGGTATAAACTGAGCAGTTTCCTTGGTGGGTTGAGGGATGATATAAGGTTGACGTACGCATGTTTAACCCTAGAAATTTGTTGTCAGCATATAGCTTGGCAAAGATCCAAGAGGAAAATGTAGGGCTGTCTAAGAAGAATGTGAGGGTCTTAAGTTACAATCATGACCCAGGGATCCTAAAACACCCACCTAGACATACAAACACCCTTTCCAACCATCAAAAGCCATTGTCTCTGTGCACAAAGTTAAACCCCAGCAGCTGAAAGAAAGAAGAGACAAGGGTCTCTGTTATTATTGTGATTCCAAGTGGAATCCTGGCCATAAGTGCAGATAACCAAAATTATTCCTGGTTGAGGAGATAAAAGAGGATTCTAGTGATACTGTGAAGATATAAGAAGTTACTGAGGGGGGGGCAAACGCTGGATTTTGTAACTAACACAGAACAACCAGAAATATCACTACATGCACTAATTGTGTCTTTAAATTTCAAAACTATGAGGGTTAAAAGGAGAGTGGGGAGTCGAGAAGTGGTTATTTTGATAGGCTCAGGGAGTACCCATAACTTCTTTGACCCCTCAATAGTTAAAAGAGGTGAAATTCTAGTCGATGTTAGTAAAAAAAATTAAAGTAAGAGTAGCCAATGAGGAGCAGGTGATGAGTGAAGGAAGTTGTGCATCCTTGTGATAGATGTCTTTGTGCGTGTGTTGGCAAGATGTGACATGGTGCTAGGGGGTGCAATGGTTGCATGATTTAGGGTCTATTCTTTGAAATTTTAAGGATCTATCTATGCAGTTTCATTACAATAGTAGATTTGTAGAATTACAAGGATTATGGCCAGCTAAACTCATTGAAGAGGGGAACTTGAACCTAAACAATAAATTGGAGAAAAAGGGTCTGTTGTTACAAGTAGTGGAAGTAAAAGAAACCCCTAACCCATAAATACCCCTTACTGTCCAGAAAATCCTAAAACAATATAATTTGGTGTTTGGTGAACCAAAAGGCCTGACCCCTAAAAGATTCCATGATCACAGTATCACCCTACAACCATACACTAAACCAATCTCAGTTCAACCCTATAGGTATCCTTATTTCCAAAAGGATGAAATAGAGAAAATTGTTAAGGAGCTGCTGACCTCAAGAGTGATAAGGCCGAGCCAAAGCTCCTATTCATCTCCTGTACTGTTATTGAGAAAAGAAAACAGAACTTGGTGGATGTGTGTGGACTATAGGTCTTTAAACAAAGGGATGAAAAAGGATGAATTCCCTATCCTTGTGGTTGAAGGGTTGCTGGATGAGTTGAGTGGGTCTAGGCTATTTTCAAAGCTAGATCTATGTTCGGGTTACCACCAAATTAGCCTAAAGACATGCCTAAAACTGCATTTAGGACTTATGAGAGACACTATGAGTTCCTAGTCATGAACTTTGGGTCTACTAATGCCCCTAGTACTTTTCAAAGTTTAATGAATGAGATATTTAAACCTTATTTGAGGAAGTTTATATTGGTCTTTTTTGATGATATACTGGTTTACAATATTAATCTGGATGAGCATCTCAGACATTTCAAGCCCTTATGAATGAGGTTTTTAAAAGGTATGTCTGCAAGTTTGTTTTTTTTTTTTTTTTTAATGATATATTGGTATGTAGTTCCTCATGGGAAGATAACCTGATACACTTGCAGAAGGTTTTATTATTTTTACAACTAAATAAGTTATTTGTTAAAAAAATCCAAGTGCCAATTTGTGGAGACTCAAGTCCATTACCTCGACTACATGGTGACAGAAAATGGTATAGAATTCAACCCTGGCAAAGTTTTTACCTTGGCTTAATGGCCAAAATCACATTCTATGAAATACTTGCTAGGCTTCTTTGGATTGGCGAGGTACCACCGATGCTTTATACAACATTTTGGGAAAATAGCAACTAGCACCACTTAATCGAATGTTAAAAAGGGATAGTCTCTCCTGGAGGAATTCATCCGAAGCCATGACCAAGCACCTACGGGACTTCACCAAGACCTTTTTTTTTTTTTTCAGGGATGTCCCATTGCTTTCTTCAATCAAGTCTTACAGGGGAAATAACTATTTTGGTCCATGCAATGATCGACAAGGATATGTTAGCACTAGTCTTGGCTGTACAAAAATAACAACCCTATTTATTAGAACGTCATTTTGTGGTTAGGATGACAAGACCGATAACTGGAGCCTCAAGTACCTGTGGTCCTAAAAGATTACTATGAGTGTCCAACAAAGGAGGCTGCACAGACTCTTGGGTTTTGACTTTCCAATTGAGTACAAGTGTGGGCGAGATAATGTGGTGACAGATGCATTGTCCAGATGAGATGGTATGGGAGAGCAACAAAGAGGCTTAGCCTCAATTTCGCGCTTGATTCTGAATTGGCTCGAGGTTATGAGAGATGAAGTTTCTAGCAATTTCGAGTTGCGTGAATCAAAATACAATCGATAGTGGAGAAGTAGTGGACCTGTGGAAGTTCACAGATGGCCTTATACTCTTCAAATGGCAGATTTACTTGCCATGAGATTCTAAGTTCAACCCTGATCTTCTCAACTAGTTCCATGGGGCATTCCATGAGGGTACCAGAAGTCATACCAATGGGTCAAGGAGAATTTTTGCTGGGCAGGAATGAAAAGAGATATCAAAGAGTACATTCGGGTTTGTGACGTATGCCAATGTAATGAAGTTTTTGATCTGGCTTTGGTAGGATTATTGCAGCCCTTACCCATTTCTAACAGGATTTGGGAATAACCTCCATAGATTTCATTGATGGCTTACCAAAATCCAAGGGAAAGACAACCATATTGGTAGTGGTGGATTGGTTGTCCAAATATGGGTACTTCTTGACTTTGATCATCCATATACATTTGAAGAGTTAAAGCCAAGCTGCAACAAAGACTTGTTCTTGGAGCCTACTTAAGTCCAAAAAGAGACTTGTGTAGCTTGCACACATAAGTTGGGAAGTGGGGGTCAATGAACCCGTTGCTCCTTGAAAACCTCTTCATGTAATCTCCCATGCAAGGAGGCATTAGACACATTAAAACTCCTTCTGTAACATCTCGTGCAAGAAGCCATTAGACAAATTAAGTTGTCTGAGGGGCTAATCAAAGTGAACATCAAGTGCTAACACCATTCGAATGGTGGATGGCTTGATAACATGACTGTAATGTTAGGACTGCTTTTCCTTTTGCACACAGCTTAACGAAGCCAAAGTTCAAGTTGTACTCCAACCCTACCTTTGCCAGTATCAACGATAATCACCAAGAGAACGATAAAGATAAAGCTCAACCACACAAGTGCTAGAACTTATCACTATATGCATTATGTGATATTACGATGTTATTGATCACTTTTAATTCAAATATTGTAGATAGAAATGGGTGATATTCATAGATAGAGATAAGTTTATGTAAAAAACCTTCTAATTCAAGTCAATGCTAATTACTATATATACTCAATGAATATACAACAAGTAGTAATATGAGAAACCCAAGTAGATAATTGGTATTATCGAGTTTCACAGAGATAAGAGGAGCTAAATTAGGTGCAACAAAGGGAAGTGAAGGTGAGGCCACAACAGGATCATAGAGGTGTTAACTTCGATAACTCTGGTACCATGTAAGATAATTACAAGGTGTCTTTTGCATGTTTAGAGAATACTCAGGGTAGGAGATTCATTTAGTTTTAATCATGGGGTTCTCCAAACGGATTCTCATCGAGTTTAAAGTATTCGAATTTTCGAAGGAAGGTAGTCGATGAATTCGTATAACAAAAAGAATTTGGAAGGTTACAAAAGAATTGATCTTGAAGATGTTTCACGGTGAACTTGTTCATTAGAGCACTTAAGGAATGTTCGCTAGCGAGAAAAACGGGTTTTTTTGCAAACTCACTATATGGTAATAGAAGCTATGTCCCTCAGAGATGTTCCAATGCTCAAAGTGGATATATGACATTAGTGGAATATGGAGGTGGCGTCAAACAGAACTTTGTTTTCATACCTAAAGAAAAATGGAGGGGAAAGGGTAGAAAAAAATGGCGGTTGCATTGTGGGAAGCTTATGTCAGTTTGGAAAAGGAGAGAAATATTGGTTTGTCAAGGATTCAAAATACAATGCAGAAAGTGCCGATCTCGATGGAAACTATGCCTAAGTTCTACGCAAATGTGGTTAGGTCACCGGGTCTTGTTTTCGACAGTGATGATCTGGAAAAAAAAAGGGTTAGGATTTGCAGAAGCACTGGTGTTAAGGTCGAGGGGTAATTATGGGATTTTGAAAGAGAAGGGGTTAGCCGTTGTGGAGATTGCATGGAAACATACGCCACCTAGTCATGCCCATCGAAGTAACGTAGAAATGGAAAGGGTCTCCCTGACCAAGAGAGGATACACATAGAAGATTGAAGCTCTTTTTATTATTAAACAAGGCTTGCTAAAGATTAGAAAATCGGTTAACTCCATGATCCAATAGGTAGATAAGGAAATGGGCTTGGGCTTGGGATCAAAATCCTCAGAGCACTGGCATTGGGCTCATTTGATGAGTCAAATCTTCAAAATTTGATATTTTTGCTTTAAAATCCTTGCATTGGATTCACCATATACTCAAATATCAAGTTTTGAGCTACAGGAGATTTTCATTCATCTTCAAATTTGAAGATCTACTGTTGATGGCTATAGGCATTATTTTATTAGCAAAATTAGATTTTCGTCCGTGATGTCGTTACTTTCTTCCCCAGTCTTTTCCCTCTTCCTCTCCTCCCGAAATCCCGAAATCCCTTTCACTTCCTTTGTCTTTCTTCCTCTCCCTTTTTTCCTAATTCTCAAATTTTCTTTTTTCCTCTCCCTTTCTTCCCTCCGTTTCCTTTTTTTTTTTTCGGCAAGCTATCCATTCCATTTTCCATGAGAATCACTAGTTCATCTTCATCCATTTGAAATTAAAACTCCATTGAAGTTTGGGTTCCTACGAGTACGGGGTGTGTTAGGTGAAAAAGCACCTTCATCACCTTCAGGCAAGCCGTTACCGCTCCCTTCTCTTCTTGGATTCTCCACTCTAAACGTGATCTATCTCCATGAGTTCACTCTCTCCCTTTCTGAATATATTAATTATATATGCATGTATGAGAAATTTTGCACTACATTTGTATGCTTATGTATGTATTTTTCCTGAAATTTTGCACTCCATGTATGTATTTCAATCCTTCTATTGTTTGAGTTGTTTGAAACAAAGAGTTGTTTTTTCAATCATTTTGTTGTTTCTTCACGGGCAGAATATATATATTTCAATTAATTTTATTTTCTTGGAGCTTTGTATTCAGTCGATAGGACTACATTCAGCTGCCATCACTTCTGGGTTTACAACTTTTGGCTAATGGAACTCACTCTCTTGCAAATGAAATCTGTTGCCAATATATATATACTTCTAATATATATGAAACTTGAGGCTGAAAAGAAAATTGATAAAATTCAAAACCCCAGCTTTTGTAACGTGAGCTGGTGGTTCCAAAGTGCACTTTTTTAGTTTGGATTCTTGTTGCCGATTGAAAAGTTTGTAGCCAAATCTTTTAGCAACATTTTTTGTTGCACTAAGCCAAGGTTTTGCAATGTTATGAAGATCTTTACTTTGCTGCCTTGAAAAAAAGAAGAAAAGAAGTGCTATTTAAAGTTTAGGCACTATTGTTTTAAAGTTCCTATTCAGAAGTGACAAAACCAATCGAGTGCCATGCACGTTTCCTTAGTTATGTTCATGTGCAAACAGTTTAATCTAAATTGTGACTTTTTGTGGACTGTTGTAATCTGAATTGTGACTTTTTATGGGCTATTGTAATCTGAATTATAATTCTGAATTGTGACTTTTTGTGGACTGATTATAATCTGAATTGTGGCTTGAATTGTAATCTAAATTGTGACTTTTTGTGGGCTGTTGTGATCAAAATATATTCCAAGTATTATGTTGCTGTCATGCAGTTGCTTTGGACATTTTTTTATTGTTGTAGTATACTGCTTTATTCAATGCAGGAATTGATAAAACTCTGTTTTTGCAAAAAAATAGCAATATAGCTAAAACTTTGAAACTAATAAAATTCCATTTTTACATGTGGAGCAGTTTTTATTATTGCTTTTTGCTTTATGGTAATGAAATTAATAGAAATGATGAAGAAATTATGAATTTCTTTATGCTTTTTTCTACTTATGTCGATTTGGATGAAGAAATTGTTAAAACACATCCTGATTACTTCTGGTTGGGCGGTGTAACACCTAAGCCTAGCATCAAGGCCGCTTTTTAAAATTTTTGAGTTTATACATACGGAAAGCCCACTTGGGATTAATGAGTATTTGTTTTATGGACTACAAGCCTAGATTTTTTTTTTTTGGCGACATATGATTTTTCAATAGTTTTGATAATTAGGTTTAAAATCTTTTAATGGACCAAGTGGATTTTCACGCAAAAAAATATTTATGGGACACGTGTATTTTTTTTTTTAGGTTGAGTCAAGGTCCAAAACTTTGGAAAAAAACCCATGTATTAATCCCATGCAAGATCCAAGACGTGGGTGAAATATTTTAAGGGTAAAGAGCCCTAGCCATTGAAAACAATTCTAGACTCGACCAGATGCACGGTTTCACTTCTGTTCCCACTGCATGCACGCTTCAATCACATCCGTTTTCCACGGCATGCAAGCATGATGCACGTCTCTTTCCTCTCTTTTCTCTAGGGTTTTATCATCACCTCTATATACATACACGTGTTCCTCTACTGCATGGAGAAACAAAACTTGTTGCTGCTGCCAACCACAGCACAACCTGCATCGTATTGCACTCCATTGCCGTGATCCAAAAAATCCACCGTAGCTCGGTTTTCATCCAACCACTGTGTAATAGCTCACTGCCCTGCCCCATGTGAAACCGACAGCCACCTAGATTCCCTTCCATAAACTTCAACCACCCAAATGCACGGCAACACCACTGCAAGTCGCTACCGTGGATGCTGCTGTTTTTGCTCGGTTAGCCCCTGTTTTTGCTCATCAAAACAAAGCACTCCTTTTTCCCCCACCGTGAGCTGAGTTTTACTACCAAGTCGCTACCACCCCTCCTTTTGAGTTCCAGCATGTTTGCACCGCCGTCCATCATGAATCAACCACCTGGCCAGCATCTTCTCTCGCTTTGTTTACGGTAAAGGGTCACCCCTGAAAACTTCGCATGACATGGCTCCTCCCTACACAACCACCAACAACCAACAGTGAAGCAATGCCGCCACAAACAGCTGCAAAGGGGGCCAGAGAACCTTTCATCACCACCAAACACCGCCCAGCCCACGTGTTGCCTGTATGTGAGATTTCTCTCTATCCATCGGTTTCCAGCTCTACCTCCCTTTAGCTCTCTCTCTCTCTCTCTCTCTCTCTCTCTCTCTCTCTCTCTCTCACACACACACACACACACACACACAGTGTGCCCCCATCGGGACAGCCACCTCCCACTGCAACCTAGCTCTGCCATGACCTCCTTCCCTCACAATGAGCTTCTATCAGACGTCTTCCCTTTCTTGTGAGTTTCGGAAATATATGGATGTTTCTAAGTGCTACAGTTCATGAAGTTAGAGGGTAATGGGAGATTATAGATTTATGAGATTACTATTTTGCCCTTAAGCCAAATAAGATTTGAATGTATATTTTGAATGGGTTTTGAATGGACCCTGTTTTTAGGTTGGGTTTGGTTTTATGTTGAGCTTGTGTTTTACAAAAGATTTTGTAGGTTAGACTTGGTCTTTAATTGAAGTTGAGTTTTGAGATGGATTTTTTTTATTAAGTGGATATTGAGGATTTTGGGAAGTGATGGTATTTTAGTGTTATGAGAATTCTAGTTTTTTTTTTAAGGAATTAGAATAGGTTGATTTGGTATTTAAGATTAAATATTGAAATATCAAATAATCTTCACAACCTCCTACTATTCACCCACACTCCACACTCCACCTTTTTTTTAATTTTTTTTTTCAAATTTTTTTATCAAATATTTTTTATATGAATAGTGAATAAAAAATTTGAAATAGTTTTAAAAAAATAAATTCAAAATTTTTTTTTAAAAAATATTAAAAAATATGGAGTGTAGAGTGTGGGTGAATAGTAGGAGGTTGTGTAGCAAAACCCTTGAAATATATGTTCGATTGAACATTTACCGGAGTTGCGTGACTATTTTATAGGTGACGAGTAATTTCTGCTCTTCATTATTAAGGAAAAACTTCTAACAAACTAAGAAGTCCAGGTAAGTGAGATTCCTATGCTAGATTTTGCATAAAAATAAAATAGGTTGAGGTTGATTTTTGAAAAATATGGATGTTTTGTTATGAAAAGAAATATGAAACAACCTCAGTTATTTGTTCTGCATTACTCATGAAATTCTGTATAAGAAGAAAGTATTTTCTGGCATGATTTGTGTAGACATGAGCTTATTTTTTTGGCATTCTGTTTTTTTGTGATCTGATGCTATTATGTTATGATTATATTCAGTACTCTATTTTGATAAGAAGTGGCATTTGAAAAACCTTTGGCATGACTATTTGGTTCTGTATCTGATTTTGTTTCGGCTCTATTCAGTTAGAAACCCTACCATGAGGGTTTTACATGGCTTCTGTTCTGATGTAATTTGGCCCTGCCACGAGAAAGCATAGTGGTATTCTGTTTCAGTTCTAATATACATCTGCTTGGTTATCCACAGATACACAACCTTACCACGAGGGTTAAACATGGCCTTTGTTCCGATATGATACTCTGATATGATGATGATGAAGAATCAGATATGTTATGCCAAAGTACTTTAGGAAGATTCACATTCTGTTTCTGCTCGATTGGCCGTCGGGGTTTGCACAACCCTACCACGAGAGTTAAACATGGAACTATGTTCAGATATTATGTGTTCAGTTATGCTATGCCAAAGGAATTTTGAATAAGAATATTTTTTTGAACTTTCGCTCTGATATTTTTGAGAACATGTTTTGACTCTGCATTTCGAAAATAAAAAGTGTTTTGTTCAACATTCTGAATTTTGTAAATGCTCATGTTTGCATACTAGTAGTATATGTTCTCTGTTTACTGAGTTATTGATAACTTACCCCTTATCTCTATAATATTTTTCAATAATTTTGATAGTTCAACTGGAGAACAAGAGTAGGAAGTGTTGGAAATGTTTGATGATTGTAGACAAATAAGTGCCCAAGAATACAAGTACTTATTTGAGAGTTATTATTAGTAAATTGATTATTTTCGATTATATGATGAGTTAAGGATGTTTTTGAGTTTTTGGGAGTTTTTAGTTTATTTTATTGACGACTTTCTTTAGTGTCCCTATGAAGGAACATAGATAATTGTGTTGAATATTTACTGGAGATTCTGGATTATTTATAGTTATGAAATTGGAGTTGATATTAAGTAACAGGAGCTAACTCTCCGGACATTCGGGATCGGGGCATTATAGGCGGTGGGAGATTGATCTCAATATGGGCATTAGTACCTCAAAATTTATGATCTTTGTCAATCCTTTCATTGTTTGCTGCAGTAAGACATGATTACCTGAGATTCTACATTATCAAACTTCATTAAACCACTAGTAATCTAGCCATTTGTGTCCTCTACTCCAGATGACATTAGCTATAAGAGATATGATCAATTGATCTTCGTGCATAAACTGGCGGCCCCAAGTTTAAAGAAAATAAACGTGAATCAAACTACAAAAGTGTGGAAGAGACAGATTTCAATAAAAGGGAACTCTTAAATAATGAACAATAAAAAGGGAAATTAACGTAAACAACGACTAAAAAAGGAAATTAGTGTAATTGCAAAATATGAAAGAAAAAATTAAAAATATTATTATTAAAAAAAATATTATATTATTATTTTGATGAATCCAATAGCTAATCCAATGTGGGGTTATGGATAAAAAGGTTTTAGATATATGGAAAACATGTACTTATCATCAAAATTTGAATATGAATTTGATGAGTCCAATGCAAGTGCTCTTAGATCATCATCACCACTCACCATTTTAACACCTAATTATTCTCTAAATACTTAATTACTTATAATTAAACTGTGAGTTTCTATCAATTTTCTTCCTTCAACCAGCCTACTGCTCCTAAAATAATATCTTTTTATTGATATTGTGTTCGATTCGTTTCGAGTAACTCGAGAAAGTTTTTAGTTTGTTCACTCTTAAAAATTATTTATATTAAGAATAAGGCCTTCACTACTTAAGGCAACCCTAAAATAAATTGAAGGTGGCGTACTTTGTCGATTAACATTATCAATCACATGATTTCCTTTTCATTATAAGAAGGTGTGATTTATTCAGCAAATAGTGCAACATCAAGTTATCAACACCAAATAATTAAAAACCCATAAATATAGAAACATAAACATTGAATTCTAATTTTTTTTTTCCAAAAAAATAAGCTATGTAATTAACTCACTTGCTCTAGGAGAAGTGGTTTCTTGTGGCATAGATACCTATGCAAGCCATGTTTAATGGCGGCCTGAGCGAGATCTTTGGTGTCGACATTGGCTGCCCGAAGACGAGTCAATGGTCCCGACGGCAAATCCGGGTACAAGAAGTAGTGCTCCTTCGTGAAGAGCAGGTTAAGCACCGCATCCCACACGTACTCCAACCTCTTGTACGAGTTGCAATCCCCTGAGACAGAAGAATCCGTGAATGCCGACTCCAGCAAGCTTTTGTTCTCAAAATTGTACCCGAGTTCTACTTCGTGCAAGTCCTGGCCTAGACAACATTCCTTCTGGAACGACTCGTTGTCCTCCTCCTTCTTCTTGTATTTGAAGGTTTTGGAGTTGTATTCGAAGAGTTTCTACTTGTTGATCTTCTTCACGTTGTCGTCCTTCCATGGAGGGCATGCAGTGAGCGTGCAGGCTTGGAATAGATGATGCAAGCTAATAAGCGACTTATCTTAATCTGAAATATTCCAATAACTCTCGAGTGGGCGAGGAGCATTCTAGGTGATTTTATCTTAGAATTAATAATTCTTTTTCAAAAAGTCTGTAGATTCTCTCAACTGGCTCTGATACCAAATTGTAATGCCCCATTCCCAAGAGTTAAGAGTGTCATGTAATTTTCATAAAATATTACCCGGTAAGAGATTTTGTAATTTAATAAACTAATTAAATAATTAATGTCTGACATTAAATTTAACTGCTCCATCTAAGCCTGGCCCGCCTGCTCATGGTCATCATCCTCACCTGGTTGGTTTAAAAACATGAAATAAAATTGAAATGAGTACTCATCACAATGTAAACAAAAAAAATTTCATACTGAGAGCTTAAAAAATGACTAATCATATTGATTTTCATGCTATGCATGACTTGTCTTGATTTATCTGAATTAACTGATTGATTTGATGACTGATTTAATTGATTTGACTAATTTAACCAATTTGACTTACCAACACACTTAACCCTGCGTGAGAGGTTGTGCATTGGCTTCACGTCCCTCTACAACAAGGGAGCTGTTGATAGTATTCTAGCATACTATGGTGGACCATGCTTGAGTCTATGGCTTGCACATCTACCCTAAAACTGCATTGGTACCATGCACCTGAATGGCCGTCTGATTTACTGATTTTATCTTCTCTTGCACTTGAACTTAAGATAGCTTATGTGTCTTATGCAACGTGAGATGCATGATTTACATACTTATATAAATAATACAAATTTATGAATCTAAACATGATGCTGAATCACATGATCATGTGCTGTGCTTGGTGACATGGTTGTATATGACATAAGTGGTACATAAAAATAACTGTCAAAGAACTTACGCTAATGATAATTTATACAAGCTCAACTGTAATAATCTTAATTTGTAATCAAGTTACTTAACTCGTATCGTAAATTCCAAAATCTCACTTTGTAGATTGTTACCTTATATACAGAACACCATATGTCACTAATTTCCTAAAAAAATGTCGTGACATTCTATTTAATTAAACTAATATCATATAGAACAATTTAATAGGAATAATTTAATAAATATTCTGATATATGATAAAATTAAGAAATAATAATATGATTCAAAAGTCACAACATATTCCTTTATTTTTCAATTAATAAAATAGCATAATAATTTTATCAAAATCTAATAAAATAAACATTGGAAATTCATTCTACTAATTAAACTTGATTACACTTAAAATTTAAATCCTTGTAATTTATTATAGTAATCAAATCATAGATGAATACGTAATAGAATTTAAATTGTATACAAGTTGTAAGTGTCAACTCTATGCAACAAGGACCAAATTAAAACCAAGTCAACATATTACATCTGTAAGTAAAAATTGGCCAACGTAAAGAGACCAATTTTAAACACATTTTGTCATGCCCATACAAAAGCTAAAGATATACCACTCCAAAGATTTCAAAAGACTTTTTACAAAAACTGAAAAGTGGAGTAAAAAAGGTTGGAGGGCGTTATTTTGAAATAATCAAAAAGCTTGCAGAGCTTATCGGAAAGCTGATACACGACAAAACCTCAAATAATAGTTTTACAATTAACTAAAAAGCGTGACAGGCTTTATAGAAAAATTGAACCAAGATATAAATGGTGATACGCGACAAAACCAAAAGGGCAAAAATGAGATTACACAAACAATGAGACTTCAGCTTCTAGAGACTTTTTACGGAAGTTAAAATATATTGTGTGAAGGGTAATTTGGTGATATGCAAAGAGGTGCAGAGCTTTATTCGACAAAACTGAAATAAAAGTGAAGGAGATTCGACACAAATGCACGAAAACATAAAGAGATGAACACTGGAGAAGAAAGGCATTGTGCGAATCAATGAGGTGCTTGAGCTTACTGTGAGAGAAAGCAAAAGCCTTGCGTCGATGGATCTTGGTGGCTGTAGAGAGCAATGACGGAAAAGCTTTGAAAGCATAGAACTATAGTTAGACTGCAGAAAATGATGGTGAAGGAAAACAGAGATATCGGTGTGGTCTTACCGAAAGGATTCTTGAGTGCAAGGGTGGTGGCTAGCAGTTGGAGATCAACAATGACGAAAAACTGAGAGATAAGTAGGATCTGTGCCATTAGCTCGAGAAGGAGAGGGTCAAAACGAAAGAGAAGTGTATGACAGTTCAACGCACCGAGGGACAATGTGCGGTTGTGGGTTTTGTTAAGATCAATGGTGGTGGAAACACTGTGAGAGGCTTCTGTTTGTGGTGAAATACCGAGAGAAAAAAAGAATAAAAATACATTTAGTGTTGATGGTGGTTATGGAGAATAAATTAGGTGGAGAAGTGTGTAAATCGATGAGAAATTACCACGAAAGAGATGGGAAGTGATGGAGTTGGATGGCGATCTACGCCAATCACGACTGGGGTCTCCTTCGAACTGGGTGGTGGAAAAGCACGAACTGGCTAGGCTCTATTTGTTTATTGGGTCTTTAAACCTATCAATCACCTTCTCCTTATAAGCATTAAATCTCCATACCTCAAAATATATTGACTTCACAATTTCTTTATATAACTTTATTGCTACGAAACTCCAGGATACATGAAATCTTTCTACAATCATTTGTCCCCAATCATACCAGGCAAGAGAAATCATATTACCTAAAGTAATATACCTTCCATCAGTCATCAGGAAATACCAACACCATCGACGAACTTATGTCATAACTTTAAACCTACTCGACACATTCCTAATTTTCTCAACTAGAAACTCCATAAATGTAAGACAATTTCCATTCATTCTCATGAACAAAATTCATACTAAATATTAAAAGCAAAAGCTTTTTAGTTTCACTTTCCATCATCTAGTCTAGAAGTATACACAATTTCTAAACTTTAACCTGTTTAGGGCTCATAACCAATCCAATAGTAATTAGCTCAATCAATTTGACAGTCCTAACCATATTGACATGTAACTCTAGTACACATAATATCTATAAAATTCTAAATATCTATGCTACATAAAATTATCTGGTGCCAAGTGTCATTGTCTAAGTTAACCAATAACTAGTATGTCAAAAAATTAAAACAATAATAATAATAGTAATTATGAGAACAGTAACAACATCATAGTCCTATCTATTGAAGGCTAATAAGCGACTTATCTTAATCTGAGATATTCCAATAAATCTCGAGCGAGCTAGGAGCATCCTAGGTGATTTTATCTTAGAATTAATAATTTCTTTTCCAAAAAGTCTGTAAAGTCTCTCGATCGGCTTTGATACCAAATTGTAATACCCCTTTCCCAAGGGTTAGAAGTGTCACGTAATTTTAAAATGACAGTTAATTTCAGTTCCCACTCTTTTTCTTTCATCAAATATAATAAGTGAACTTGCCAAGACAATTTTACTACATATAGAAGCAAGAATCCCATATGAAAATATTAACATCTTGCTATGTCTAAGTTTTGTTTTTGGTTACCATATCTTGAGGTTGAGGCAACCAGGCCAAATTCTAGGATTATAAGAGGGATTTAAAATCACAGTATGATCTACTGTTATATCTTGAAAATTAGATATCAAATTTATTTCTATCTCAAGTAATATAATTTTTGAGTTGTATTATATAAAGGATTTCCATTGTTCTTTTAGAACATCTTACTTTTTGATTGGTAATGTTGCACCAAAATGACGCCCACATTACTACCGGAAAATGAAGTGGTACATGAAGTTGCAAAATTTGTGGAAAATGGTATGTCTAAGGATATGGATAATGGTATTCAGGCAGAAAATATCAGTGATAACCAAAGGAGACAAAAGGGAGTTAAATATGTTGCTGCTATTGATATGGGAAATTTTTCTGATGGGGAGGTGACAGAGGTTATGGAAAATATTAATAAAGAGAAGGTATATGATTCCTAAAATGAAAAAATGAAAAAGAAGCAAAAGGAAAAAGATTTGAGTATCAAGTTGAGAAGCTCCACCAGGGCTCCAAGCAAGCCTACTCGAATGAATATACGATGCAGTCTTTGATGTTTTGGAATATTAGCGGGTTGGGAACTTAAAAAAAAAGGTTAAGAAATTTGGTTAAAGAATTTAAGCCTTGTATTTTAGGGATAGTTTGCACGTGGCTGATGGTGTGACTAATGAAAACCAAGGAGGGAAATTATGGTTGGTTTGGGATTATGGATGGCATGTCAAGGTGGTGTCAAAAGGATCTCAACAGATCATAGTTTGCTTATTGGTGAATGGCATGGATATTTTTATTTCTTTTGTTTATGCACGTTGTACACAAGGGGAACGTAGAAGTTTATGGGAGGAGTTGAAACGTGTGGTTCCGAATCCAGCAATCTGGGCTATGGTGGGGGACTTTAATATTATTAGAACGGATATTGAGTGTAGAGGTGGTCATCCAAGATCTGCGACAACTATGCAGGAGTTTAACGCTTGTATTGATTCCTGTGGTTTTTAGATTTTTTTCATTTTTAGGTAGTCGTTTTACATGGTGTAACGGACAATGGGGCCAAGCGTGAAGTTGGGCGAGGCTGGATCGTGCTTTGGTTAATTCTCAAGCACTGGTTACCTGGCTAGATGTTCATTTGAAATATTTTTCAACAACTACTTCTAATCATGCTCATATGGTGATAAAATTAGTTAAATCTCAGCTTTATGGTTTTCCTTCATTCCAATTTCAACAAATGTGGGTGGAACATGAATCATTTATGGGTTTGATACAGAAGGTTTGGGAGGAGGAAACGGGAGATACGAGATTTTTTTATTAGTACAGAAGTTAAAATCATCAAAGGCAATTTGAGGGATTGGAATATAAAGGTCTTTGGGAAGACGGATGTGCATATCTGGGACTTGGAGCAACATATTGAATGTCTGAAAACTGATTTACAAGAGGCATATTATGATGAGGCAAAGCTAGATTTGGTTACGTCAAAGTTACAGTTGGACACTTGTCGAAGATGATTTATGAAATGACGCTTACGGATGGGTGGCATTTAACTTCTCCTGAGGAAGTGCACCAAGGTGCAATTGAGTACTTTGATAATTTCTTGAAAGCAAGGCCAAGGGATTTTTTACCGGAGCTGTCGCGCTTTATTGAGAAAACAATTGTTGATGAAGAAAATAATTTGATATGTAAACTACCATCTATGGAGGAAGTTAAAGATGCTTTATTTTCTATTCTGGTTGATAGTAATCCAGGTTTGGATGGTTTTGGATCGAGGTTTTTTCGATCTTGTTGGGATATCGTGAATATGGATGTGGTGGAGGGGATGGGTGATTTCTTTAGAGGTAAAAAGTTTCCTCGGTTTTAAACAACTTCTTCCTTGGTGCTTATTCCAAAAGTTGAGAATCCGACAACTTTTGATAAGTTTCAACCCATCAGTTTTTCTCGATCATCTACAAAGTTTGTTCTAAAATTCTTGTACAGTGCCTTACTCCTATTTTTTCTAGATTGATCTCGCCCGAGCAAGGTGCTTTTCTCCTAGGGAGAAGTATTTTCTATAATATTAGTTTGATACAGAAGATGATTCATTCTATTAATAAGAAGAGGAGTGGTAATGAATTGATGAAGGTAGACATGGCGAAAGCATATGATAGTGTAGAGTGGAATTTTTTACTACATGCGGTTGAAGCTTTTGGGTTTTCTAATCAAGTTTGTGGTTTGATTCATAATTGCATAATTTCGCCTTGGTTTTTCAGTGGTGATGAATGGGGTCTCGAAAGGTTTCTTTAAAGGACGTTGGGGTCTTAGGCAAGGTGACCCGTTATCTCCTATTTTTTTTTTTATTTTGGTGGAGGAAATTTTATCAAGGCTTCTAAAGAGGGATTTTGAGGAAGGTAAAATTGTGGTGTTTTCACATCCAAGAGGGGTTCCACTTATTTTGCATCTTTTGTATGCGGATGATATTGTTATATTTACAAATGGTAATCTCAAGTCCCTTCAAAATATTCTGAAAATGTTTGATACCTATGAGCAATGGTCGGGTCAGTCGGCGAGAACGGAGAAATCTTCTCTTATTGTTTCTAAAGATATCACACTTGCATGACAGCGGTTTCTTCTTCGTTCTACAGGTTTCAAAGAAGGTTCCTCACCATTTTTATACTTAGGAGTTCCTATTATTTTAGGGAATCTTTTTAAGCTATGTATTTGGAGGAAATAATGGCTAAAAGTCGTGAGAGAATTGGTGTTTGGAAATCAAAGTAGCTTTCACAAGGGGCTCGGCTGCTTCTTATAAAACATGTGTTGGTGAGTATGCATATCCATTTGTTATCAATTCTTCAGATTCCAAAGGCTAAACCCAAGACTAAAACTCAAGACTTTGAAAACTTTGAAAACTTCTCATCTTATCATTACAACTTTCTCAAATTTCCACACAAAATAAAATAAACAATTCAATTTTTTCAAATCCCAAAATAAAAATAATATTAAAAAATAAATTCTAATAATATTTAATTTAACTTTTTTAATTTTAATCTCAACTCATTTCATCTCATTTATGAAAACAAATGAAGTTGCGGGAAGGTTAGAGAGGGTAGGATTTCTTTTTGTTATGATCGTTGGTCGAAAGAGGGTCCCTTGATTAATCATTATTTCGAGATTCAATTTTCGAAGATTACCGTCCAATAATGGAAACTAGAAGATGGTTGGGATCTAGATTTTATTATTCAGCTGATTAGATTTGAAAATGTTGAATCTATTGTGGACAGTTTGGAAAGAAATAAGGAAGGGGAAGACATTCTTGTATGGATCGAAAATGTGGATGGTAAATTTACAACAAAAAGTGCTTGGAGTTGTATTTGACTTTGTGCTCCAAAAGTGGCTTGGTCTAATTGGGTCTAGCAGCCTTCTTTACTAAAGAAAATCTCGGTTATGGTTTGGAAGGCTTTTCTTAATGCTTTGAGTGTGGATGACCAAGTTCGTAAGTTAGGATTCCTATTGTTTCAAGGTGTAATTGTTGTGTTGAAGGGGATATGAAGATTTGAACCATGTGTTGGTGAAAGGGGATTTTGCGAAAGCGATCAGGGAGAAAGCCTATAACTATGTTGGGATGAGTTATATGAGAGGAAGAGAGTGGCGGGATAGAGTGGAGAGCTGGTTCCGTAGGGCCAGAAAAAATTCACAAGTTGGCTCATTGTTTGGTATCATGCCATGTATTCTGATTTGGTGTTTATGGAATAGAAGATGCAAAGCGAGAATGGAAGAGATGGAAGAATCGGTGATGTCTGTTCAGGAAAAAATAAAATACTAGGTTGGTTGGGTTAGTTTAAAGATTAAGGGAGGGGCTGGTTTGAATAGTCAAGATAAAGTGATCCTAATGTCTCTTCATTTGCCAATTAAACAGGTTGGTCGCAAGCTTCCAAAGCTGGTCTATTGGTTTCCTCTTGATGCGGGTAGAGTTAAACTCAATATAGATGGAAGTTGTATAGGGAATCCATGAATGATGGGCGCTAGTGGTGTCATTCCAAATTTTGAAGGTAAGTTAAGGCAGCTTTTGCAATTCATCTTGGAGAATGTACAAATAATAAATTGAAATTTTTGGGGTTATTACATGGCTTACGTATTGTTAAATCGTTTGGATTTATTAGCCTTGTTATAGAAATGGATTCTATGTTGGTTACAAAATGGTTGTTGGATAAGAGGTGTACGGTATGGTATTTAAAAGATTATTGGAAGAAAATTGAATTATTGTTAGCGAATATGGATTTCAAGGTTCATCACATATACCGTGAAAGAAATTTCTCGGCAGATTTTCTTGCAAAATTAGGGGTGGAGTGGTGCTTGGCTACTTGGGATAATTATGTTGATATACTAAGGTTTCTAAGGGGATGCTTGAAGATGGAGAAATTAGGCTTGCCACAAATTCGTTTGTAGTTATTTGGTTGTACTTTTCTTTTGAGTTTTTGTTGGGCCTTTTTTTTTTTTTTATGTGGTTTATGTTTGGGTTTTATTAAGCTGGATTGAGGTTTTGTTTCCACGGTATTCCTTTGCCTCAAGTGAGGGTTGCCAATAAAGTTTTAGAGGTTCTGTCCTCCTTCGACCAAAAAAAAAATGATCTCACATTCATATATTACTTTTTTTATTGTGTTTAATTTGTTTCATGAATCAATGCACATGATATTTCCAAACTACTATAGATTATGAAGTTTTTTTTTTTTTTTTGAAGTAGATTATGAAGTTAAAGATGTATAGCATATGGTAAAGCAAAACTTTATTGACTCTCCATTAATTATTGAACACTAGGACATGAATATCATGATAAATATATATAACATTCCAATATTATACCGTCCATATATGGTAAACTCTTCCAAAATAAATCCTCAAAACAAATGATTCAGATTTCTATATATATAAATATATCTATATGTTAATACAATATTATAGCAATTAATAGTACTGTTACAATGTGACGTTAATATTAATTACTTGACAACAGACAAAAAAGGTAACTGGGTGTTCATGATATATCGATCCACGCAGTAGTATATATTTTGCATTCCTGCGCGCAGGTTGCTTGTTATTATTCATGCTGCATGCATGCAGTCACGATGGATATATGGTGATCATCGATCTTCGACAATATGATCTTTGTAGTTGTCCCCAAGTATTCTTCCCATGTTTTCCAACGCATTCTTTGCCGCTCTGTTATGCGCAATTTCCTTCTTTAGACCATACTCACCCCTTCCCATTTGCCTATCGTCTATGAGAACCTCAAACGCCGTAACTTCCTTCCATAGATCTACAAACTTCACTTTCATATTTCTCTTTTGGCAAAATTCATAAAGCTCAGTCACAGGATGTCTTCCAATGGTTGCGGGGTTTATTATAGGCTCCAGCAAACGCTTAAACACCTACGAATTCCAAAACAATCAATTGTTTTTCAATCATTTTATGATCATCACATGGATATAAATATATATATATATATTTTATCACATGGATATATATCATGGGGATACTGATCAGATTGACCATCAGATTACTGACATGTAGATATTGTAGTACGTACATACCGTCCACACAGTGTCCATGGAGAAATTGCTGTCAATGAAAACCGCCCCAATGGAGGATTCAACAATATCGGCAAGTGCCTTTGGTGCGTCAATCAACCCATTGGAATGCAAAGGGTACTGTGAAATCCCTACTGTAAACTCTTGAATCTGTAATATTATTTCTGAGTAATGTTAGATACAGTCATAAAATTGCAAACGCCAAATATAAGTAGCAAGCAATGTTCTATCAAATTGACCATTGAGATAAATATTAATTAATCATGTATTGTGTCACCTATTATTTGTCAGTATTAATTAATGACCAGATTATTTTTAAAGAAAAATTGTCAACATTCATTTATCAGAGAAACTTACATCTATGACTAGATACATTCTGAAATGTTCCCATATCAAACATGACATTATAAAACTAAAATAATGCATTTGAAACTTCACCAGTATACTATTTTCTTTTGTGATTGGTTTGGTTTTCACTATTAATGCTGATATTCTTTATAGACAAACGTTCAAGAGACAACACTCTCTGCCTAAACAGAAACTTAATCTCACCATTTATAGAAAGAGATGATTCAACCTCAACAGACCAAAGTCTGAGAGATGAACTCTTTTTTATTTTAATTAACAATAAGGAGACAAAAAAAGAAAGTAGTAAGATTGATGCCAAAAAAGGACCAATTAAAGTTTGGACCAACTCCGATAGATTTCAGAATATGTGACAGCCCATGAAGGCAACACACTTGTCTCTCTTTTTAGCCACAGAAAGATTAACTCTGAATGGTCTGGTGGTGGCCAGTCCGGTGATCTGGCGCGTTTGTCAAGAATAGGTGCTAAGAGGGATCGCGCATGAGAACCACATGCGGTGATTTTTTTATCGGAGTTGATTTTTCGAGAGAGAAAGGGGAGGGGAGGGGAGGGGAGGGAGGAGGAGGAGACGCCTAGGTTTTCAAATTAATTATGTTTTAAATTATTAAGCAATAGATTTTTTATTTATCACTAAATATAGGTCATGATATAACAAAAATGATTGAGATATATATATTTATATAGCTTGGTATTAAGACTAATTAAAGAGAAACATTGTGTAATTATTTTTCAAACAAATACCATATCATTTATTTTTATGACATAAAAAAAACTATCATTTTTAAATATTACAGTACCTTAAATTCAAACATCTTTTACACACAAAAATAATTGTTCCCCTCTTAAAAAAATAATTCTACAACACTTATTTTTTATTTTTTAAAAAATAAAAATTATATTCTTAAATCCGTGTGTAAATTATACTATTTAAATAATGTGAATAATGTACTCTACATACCTAATTGAAAATAGAATAATTTAAAAAAATACGATAAAACGCTGATATAAAAACTTTATTAAGATCCCGTTTAGTTTAAGAAATCATCTAAACTCATTTCATCTCATCATTACAACTTTTTCAAATTCTCACACAAAATATAATAAACAATTCAACATTTTTAAATTACAAAATAATAATAATAATATTAAAAAAAATAATATTTTATTCAACTTTTAATTTTTATTTAAAATTATCTCGTCTCAAGCTTAATATTTTGAAAAAAAGCCTTTAATCGTAATGGCGTTGCGTTGGACCCAAACGTGCCGTACAAGACTGTAGACTGGAACAATTCAAAGTCAGGGAAGGCTGCACGAGTCCAACTTAATTATTAATTCTAAAGCAAAAGAGGTCTACAATATGACCATCCTTCAATTGGCCAACACGTGCCGTACAAGCCGGAACATACAGACCATCATCACCACTCACCATTTTAACACCTTATTATTTCCTAAAATACATAATTACTATCAATTTTCTTCATCCAACCGGCCTACTGCTCTTAAAATAGTTTTTTTAAAGGAAAATTTATTTACTGTCAACAACGTAGTTACTACGTAAGCCTAAAAACTATTATGCAGAGGCCTCCTATAATAAATTGAAGGTGGCGTACTGTGTAATATATATATATATATATATTTACACAAATTTATTGATTGAAATTATCAATTACATTATCTTATATGAAAAATTCTTTTTATTAGTAATTATTTACATTCCAAACTTCATAATTTATGAAAAATATATTTATATTTTATAAAAAATACCATCACACTCTATAAAAAAAAAATTATGAATATGAAGTATGAGAATAAATAATGACTTATGCGTAATAAATTCCTACATTCTAAGAAGATGCGATTTATTCAGAAAATAGTGCAACATTAACACCAAATAATTAAAAATCCATGAATATAGAAACAATAAACTTCGAATATTTCTAATTTTTTTTTCAAAAAAATAAGCTAGGTAATTAACTTACTTGTTCCAGAAGAAGAGGTTTCTTGTGGCGGAGATACCTATGCAAGCCATGTTTAATGGCGGTCCGAGCGAGTTTTTCGGTGTCGACATTGGATGCCCGGAGACGAGTCAGCGGTCCCGGCGGCAAATCCGGGTACAAGAAGTAGTGCTCCTTCGTAAAGAGCAGGTTAAGCACCGCGTCCCCCACGTACTCCAACCTCTCGTACGAGTTGCAATCCCCTGAGAACGAAGAATGGGTGAATGCCTGCTCCAGCAAGCTTTTGTTCTCAAAATTGTACCCCAATATCTCTTCTACTTCGTGCAGGTCCCGGCCGAGACACTCCTCCTTCTGTAACGACTTGTTGTCCTCCTCGGCCTCTACAGGATTTCTGATCGGTTTTTCTTCTTCTTGTCTCTGAAGATTTTGGAGCTGTATTTGAAGAGTTTCTTCTTGTTGATCTTCTTCACATTGTCGTCCTTCCATGGCGGGCATGCTGTGAGCTTGCAGGCCTGAAAGAGATGAGGCAAGTCGGTTGACAACTTGCACCATATATTACGACGATTTCGTGACTGTTGGATAAAGGTCGACGAAAGATCTCGATTGACTAGGATTAAACTAATTAGGGAAATATATATATATATATATTTATATATATAAAAACACAAAAATTAAAAAAATACACAAATCTTTTTCAAACTCTCTGCGTAATCATGTTTTGAATGCAAGATATTTTTATAAAATAATTTTAAAAATAATATTTTATAGAAAAATGTTATTTTCAAAATAATTATATATAATAAAGAATTATATGTGCGTGTATTATTATTATTATTATTATTATGATTATTATTATTATATAAGAAATTTTAACGAGGGGTTGTTGGGAAGGTGGGAGAAATATAAATAGATGATGAGTTGTAAAGAGATTACGAGTTGGGTTAAGATAAAGGATGGAAAAGGATTGGCTGAACGGCGTGAAAATGGGAGCACAAAGTTTGACTTTATTTTATAAAAAAATAAAATAAAAAATAAAAAATAAAATAAAATAACTTTCTTGCATGGGGTTGTGGAGAAGGGAATTTCCGAGTCATTTCTGGACAAAACTAGAGAGTTCTTCGAGTCTCTAATTAATAGATCACAAGTTAATTTTGCATAGGATTGCCTTAGCTTTTGCATAATAATTTTATTAGAGTTTATTTAAAGAGTGTTGCTGCTGCGCTCAGCAGTGACTGTTGTGTGGGCTGTCTAGGTAAAATATATTTTTTTTTAATTTTTAATTTATTTTTTACATTTTATTATTATCTTTAAAAATAAAAAAAATAAAAAAATATCAATATAATAATAGTCAATTCCTTAATCAATGAATAATAAAAAATAATTAAATATAATGAGAGACACTAATATTATTCTTATAATTTAAAACCCATCGGCCGGTATTTGATCTTAATTACTGATATGATTTACAAAATAATGTCATTTGCAAGGTATTATCAATAAATTTTCATTAATATGATCAGATAAAATAATTCCAAAATTTATATCAGATTTTAATATTAAATTAGGTTATAAGCTCTGAAATTAATTCAATGCTGGCTACAAGTATAGGAGGATATTTATTTCTTGATCATATTGATTTAGATCGGAATTAGCAACTCTCCTTTTCCAAAACGTATATGGATAATAATATTTATGAAATATATAAATACTAGCTAGTAAGTACACTGTTATGTAATTGGATTAATGCTATAAATCAACCTTGAGAATTATTTATGAGGCAGCAAATAAATTGGTTGGTTAATTCCAGCTTGATATGGCGAAACTACCCATTTAATTAATTATACGGAGATTAACTAACTAATCAAAGTATATACCATCTACTCTCCATAAATATTATATTTAAAAAAATAACTATTATTATATATTCACATACTGAGGATCATGCTAGGCTGCATTTTTTTATAGGAATGATAGTTTATGTATGCGAGTTGTGTTTCTGTCGTGTCAAGGCATGATAAATAATAGACTATATAAATCAACTCGAACCCAACCTATTTAATTAAACGTATTAGACCATAAAATCCAAATCCAACCTGTTTAATTAATGGGTGACACGATACGATCTACTTAACCCTTTTAGTAAGTAACTTTACTTTTATTGGGATTAACCTAAATACGATCAATTTACCCATCTAACCTATTTCATATAAATGGATTGAACTCAATGTTTTGAATATCGTTTCGATGACCGTTTCGGTTGAGGCATTGAAATAAGATATTTTGGTATCAGTACTATTTTAGATACCATTTTGGAATAGTCTATATATAAATAAATTATATATAAAAATTATAAATAGTCTAGTCTGAATTAGGGGTCAAAAAATGAACCTGCAGTTTGAAAAAATAAAAAAGAAAAGAAAAAGTAAAGGCTGAAATTTGTATATTGGCCGATACCAGTCGATACGCCCAAAATTCTACCTAGTACGAAACAAGGGTCTTCTATGTACTGGCTACCCGACCGGTATAGCATATTTCAACCGTACCGACTGGTAAAAATTCACAACTTTGGTTAAAGTGGCCCATATATTTATTTATTTTAACTCAATTAATAGAATTTTATATATAATACTAGGATAATTATATAAATAATTCACAATCACAATAATATATGATAAAATACTTTATTATCAATATCTAAACCAAAACTAATATTTTCATAAGATAAAATTACATATCAACAAAAAAGGTTTAATAGTTTGAGATATAATGCAGTCAAATATTAATATTAATATCACATATTCTCAACGGCATAAAACTAAATATTTATAAAATTTAAAAAAAGAATAATGTTATATATAGTCATAGGGTTTGCAAGTCTCGTGTATTCTATTTAAAAAAAGGTTAGGTCTATTATTAAAAAAATAATTTTTTCATATACATACTAAATTTATCACTTTTTTCAAATGGAGTACGCATGACTTGCACATCCTTGGACTGCAAATATCATTTCTTTTTAAAAATAAAATTTATTCATTTTATACGGATTGATTGTGGGTTTAGCATGTTGACCTGTTTATTTATTAATCATATCTTATCCGGTCAATCTATTTTAACCTAGACCCATTTATATCAAACTCCAACCCACTTATTTTGAATCGTGTTTGTGTTTGATTCACGGGTCATATATTGCCACCCCACCATTTGACAATCATCAATAAATATTTATTTTTTTGAAGTTTTCTTTTTTTAATTTCATGAATTTTCTAAATGAAAATGAGCGAATTTTTATTCAAGAAAATTAAGGAAATTAAAAAAGTAATAAATAAATAAATTTTATCGATGGTTGTCAAATGGGTGCCATGTATCAATTTCCTATCCGACGAACACAAAGCACCCCAATACTCCCCGCTTTACGCATGTTGATTACCGCCAAGGTTACCAATATTATTTCAATGCTTTAAAGCAAACAAAATACATGCCAAAACAAAGATATGTGGTACTACTGACACTCGTAGTTTCAATTTTCATTTGAAATAGTTACAAGCCCCTAACCTGGCTCTGTGATGAAGGATTCGGAATGAAATGCCAAGCAGTTGCAAATTCAAAACCATAATGAACTCCACAAATTTATGTGACACATGAACATGAACATAATCCGGCAGACATGATCTATTTATGAATACAATAACTATAAACTAAACACAATTTACAAACCCTCCCCTAGCTCTCAATTATAAGCATTTACAATGACGATGTCTTGAATAGCTTATTATTGGGCATTATTCACACCAGAAAAAACTCCTGCTATGCAAGTAAGATTGCACTGTCTAGGTTCTACCTTCCCGACATGAGATTGACGAGAGCTGGATTTTCATAGAAGGAGCGAGCATCCCAATCCTCAGTTGTGGATGAAAGTGTCATCAGGGCAACCACGATAGCTCTCATACTTGGACGTAGTTGCGGATTCTCTTGTGTGCATGCTTTGGCTAGCAGGGCCACCTGCAACTCAAACATGTAGCTTTGATCCAATTGAACTTATATAAACAAATAATAACAGGCTTCTTTATAAGAAATTGCTTCACCTTCCGGACTGAGTCGAGTGGGTAGTCATCTCCAAGCTGAGGGTCAACTAGTTTGCCTAGGTCTTCTACAGGATCAGGTTGATTAAGAACATCATCAAACTGTGAAACAAAGAAAAAACACTAAGTATATGTTCCAGGTGCTTTCCAAGAATCAATCTGTAAGTGGTACCAGACGAGGAAGCCTAATTAAGGCTATAAATCAAACTCTCAGAACAGCAAGGGGGGAAGAAAGGGGCAGGTCAATTAGAAGGATGGATAGAATATTTACTAAAGCAACAAGGCCCTTAGATTCAACATCGGAACCATTCGGCTTGACCACAGCTTCCTTGGCAGAAATAAGTTCATAAAGGACAACCCCAAAAGCATATACATCTACTTTGGGGGAAACATCTCCATACTGAGCATATCTGCACACAAATGCTAAAAATTACTCCAATTTCATACAGACAAAAAACATAACTAAAGTTTTTCCTCCCCGATTTGAAAGGAGTCCATGGGATCAGAGGGTACAGAGAAGCAAACTCATTATCGTTAAACCCACTCCCAAGGTGCTAAAATAAACCACTTTCAAGGAGAACATCAGCGGTTGCAAGGATTACAAAAAAAAAAAATTGCATACCCTGGCACCCAAACTACACAAAAATTCTTACAATAAAAGAGCCTCCAAAATTCCTGATGGCAGCTGTCATGTGCCATTAACCACTAGTGAAATTAGCTAACCAGCAGGTCCAGAATATCTCATAGATATGGATCTAATGTTAGAAATTTCTCATCAATTACACACACTTTCTAAGTCCTTGGAAATTAGTTTATAGACTGGGTGAGATCTGCAAAAACTTCTCCAGATAAACTGCTGATTGGGAATATATAGCCTTTCTAACAGCTTGTATCTGCCACGGCATCCCAAATTTACCTCTAATTGTTGTATTTTCTACTACCTTTCAGATCTACAAACAAACACCAACTTACTCGGGTGGCATGTATCCAAATGTTCCCACAAGACGGGTGGGGAGTGAGGAACTTCCAACTTCAGTCAGTTTAGTTAATCCAAAATCTGCAACCTGCAATTCAAATATTTTAGTACAACGACCTAAACAAGCTTTTGAGATTATATAATAAAAATAGAGGTACTAATGCAACCTTTCCATGAAAGTTCTTGTCTATCAATATATTTGCTGATTTAATATCACGATGGATATAGACAGGAACAGTATGCTCATGGATGTATTCAAGACCTCTGGCTGAATCAAGGGCAATTTGTACCCTAGTAGACCATGGCAATGGGTCCATCCCTGGAAACATGACAACACAATCATAACCATTGATCTCTATGCAAAGTCAAATTATACAGATCCTCACAATGCACATGTGATTTTACCTGATGAGCGCAAATGTTGGCTTAGGTTTCCATTCTCGATATATTCGTAGACTAGGAAAAGGGACCTCTCAACGCAATATCCAATCAAGCGCACCTGCCATGATTTATACAAGCAATATGTATTGTATGGAAGACAGAAAAAAAATCACAAATTTAGAGATCCATATATGTTTTGGAGAAAAATGCACTAATGCATGACTAGTGTGATCTTATGACTTGTACACAGCTGAGTCATCAAAAAAGCCTCCCAGCAGAACATTTTAACCATTCATATTCGATTCTATAATCTCAAAAAGCATAATCGCACAAAAGTATAAGGACTTCCATCTGCTATTATTTTGATTCTTGTGCCTGCCTAGATTTTGTGAGTTGAAGCTCTCAACTGTGGCATCAACATTTAGATTGCATGTGAGGCCTCTTGGCCAAGTTATATGTGGTTTTATGTGCAGCTATTCTACTTACTATCGTCATTCAGTGGCTGTTATTTAGTAGCGGATGGCATTGACAGTGGGATAAATGGCTTCATTGATCCATGAGGGATATAGCGAGTGAGTTTGCCTACATGGAGTGGTTGTCTACAGATTTAGCAATGATGTAAATGAGTCTGTTAGTGCTGTAGTGCTGTAGTGCTGTAGTGCTGTAATTCACATGGATACCTCTGCAAGAACAAACAGTCACAGAACCATACAGCATAAACTTTAACCAAGGGGCCATTGACGCGTCACTCAGGAATTATGTTAAATTCATAACTAAAATTAGATAATTTCAAAGAGGTGAGCACAATCTCTCCAGCATGTAAAACAAACATTTCTAGAAAGCTTTCTCACCTATGTGAGCATTGTCCAAAGGATATGATTGATTTAGGTTTTAAGATATGTTTGCTCACCAAAACTTAGAAAACAACATATAATCCAAGCAGGCTTTTAGACAGTAAATATACTGTTCTTGGGAAAGGTAGTACATTACCAGGTTCAAGTGATGAACACGTGTTAAAACATTTAATTCAGCAAGAAATTCTCTGGATGCTAGCATATCCATTTTCTTGATTGCAGCTTTCTGCACAGATAAGAGTGATGGGAGCTGTTAGGAAAGAGGAAAATGATAAAGCAAATAAACAAGATGGCATGCCTAAATCTGGTGTGAATGCATAATTATCCATGTAGGATATTAAAAAAGGCAACACGAAACATTGAGCATATAAGATGATGAATGTACATTCCATCTTTAACCTGTGCAAAGGATCTGATAGTTTTTCTATTTAAAATATATTCCTAGCAAGCAGGTTTCTCAAAAGGATGTAAATCCTGGACACTACCATAACGATGACTGACCAAGAAAATTGGACAAGTTGCAGAGAAAATTACATAATGAGAAAATCTTCCATGCATCATTAGTGTGCAATGCACCTATGATTTATAAAAATACAAATGGCTACATACCTCACCTCTCAGCTCTGCATAATAAACAGCCCCAAAACCACCCTCACCAATCTTTTTAGCCAAACTAAAGTCATCAGTAGCTGTAGCTAGTTCTTCATATGAGAACTCTACTGATTTGTCAACTGTTATGCCTGCAAGACCAGAAGCTGGACCAGTTGATTCCTCGTCCTTGTAGGAGGGGCTTCCATGGCCTAAATAAAAAATAAAAGGAAAAACCAATAAGAAAGACCATGGTTTCATTTAAAACAAGTGTAAATATAATCAATTTCATCGGTTGTATCAGTCACCATGATTCTAATCTATATAAAAAGTTGAAAGCATTCAGTGTCATTACTTAAATGGGATCCCAAGATTATTCTGGCAGACTATTTTGAAGAACACGATGATAGATCAGAGTTCGGAAAAAATTGATCAAACTCCAAAGAAATTGAATAAATTGATCAAACTCCGAGAAAGAGTGAAATTTCTCAGCAACTTCAGATAAACTTATTCACTCTGGTGAGAAAGAAATAAAAATACTATCTAATATAACACCTATTGTAACTTTTGTTTTATTTGGAGAGGGGGGGGGGGGGTTGGTCATAAGAGCATGCTTAGCACTCATTCATTGACATACATCTAGAAGAGCAAACAAGAAGGGGAGGGGAAGAAATTATGAACAAAGCGTATATACCATGCCCATTCTGAGAAGACAGATACTCAGATGCTGCTAAAGGCAACATTGCCTCCACCACCTTCTTCTTTCGGTAACATCCGAGATATATACAAGCTGCAAATAACACCACGCCAGCTACTCCTCCAATAGCTATGCCAGCAATAACTCCACCCGCTAATCCTGCTTATGGTTGAGCACATGTCAAGCTTAAAAGTAGCATTGGCTCTCACTTTAATATCTAATATTTGTCTCCAAATATCAGAGTAAATAATCATTATAAAACCAACTGTAGGATTAGGCCAAACCGGTTGAGCTGCAAATGGGAGAGAACAAAAAAAAAAACAAAACTTGTAAGTATAGAAACAAATGTAATTTTAAGTTTGTTAAGAATATTAAACTTATAGAAGCTACCTTGAAGGCATGGGTGGATACGTATCATTTTGATCTGCAAATAAAAAGAAAGAAAAAGAAAAAGCAAAAGGCAAGTTAGTTAATGAAAATCATAGCCTCAAGAAACTACATTGAAAGGAAAAATGGTATACTCTTGATTCTTGAACTTAATAAAATTACTTGTAAAGATACCAAAGATCAAGTTTACTTGTAAAAAAGCCAACAAAAATTTTAACTTGACTATTACAACACTTTGAGTAAATTAAACATAATAGACAGAATGAAAATATATCAAATTACCATCATGTACCAGTCATAACATAAAAACCAGATTAATTGATCATTGCATAACTCATATATCAAAGATAAATCTCATTGTGCAGATGACTAAAATATGTTGGTATATATAACAGTCAGAAAAGCATGCTGTATATATTATGTGGAGAACCAAATTGAAAAGAGAAAAACAGGGGACCTAATCCAATACAAAAGAGATTACACTACTAGATAGACACAGGTACAAACTTACCTATGTGGCATACATAATTACAAACCAACTCAAGCCCCCGAATTGAATGCTTTACTATTCACGCTAGTTCATCGATTGCCTACCCTTATGATCCTCATTCTTCATTCATTGATATCCATATATCAAATTCATGAAAGTTCTCTGTGCCAACCCCTTAGCATCTGCACTGAACCTCAGTACTCTTCAATTCTTTGTGCAGAAATGACCTCATGCAATTTCTCTATCATAACTAGAAGTGTTTTCTCTAGCGTTTTAACCAACAAAACAGTGCTTCGAATGAATTCTGAAGATGATTCAAATGAGACCAATCTGCGATGTTTAAATAAAAAAAAAACTTGGAACACCACAATGTGTGTGACCATTTAACCTAGTGTTTTTGGAGATATCTAATGCACCTAGAACTAAACTTTCCAATATAATGTGCTCTTGAAGCCACATTAGAGTGAGATTTCAAGCACCTTTTGAAGGGAGCTTTCTATGTCTAATCCTAGATTTTGACCATTCAAATGAAATTAATGTGATTGGAATGCAGATGAACAAATTTGTTCATTTTATCCCAAAAATTAAACCATTCAACAGTCTCTCATGAAAACTTAACCCAAAGAAAAAGTGTAGTCAAGACTGACCTCTATAGTTCAAGTTCCATGTTTCTGCGTCCACTTAGCACCTTAAGTGTATGAGATCAATTTATGACTTGTGGCATTGTATTTGTAAATACGTGCAGCATCACCAATATTCTAATGACAGGACTCAGTCAGCTTGGACTTAGACACTACTCATATATGTGTTCAACACAACTATGGACCAAACAACTTGGTCATATTGCCTTTTCCCTATTGATAAGCAGAAGAAGAGGAGGAGGAGCTATCACTATCACTAAAGGGGAAGATCAAGCTAGAGTAATGTTACTAAACAGCCCGTAACTGATTCTTTGTGCTCATGGCTCATAGCTGACATTGCAGAGAAAGTAAAAAATGTGACAGTGGGCAGAGCAGCAGGCTGGGGAGGGTGCGTGGTGTAATATCTGATAACTGCTGCAGTTGCAGGTGCCTTAGGAAGAGTATATGGTGTTCAGTAGATACTATTAGTCTAGATGTGCTGTCATTTTAGATACTTATGTGGCTAATCTGCTTGGAGAGGGCACAAGCTCATAGAGGAGGGTTATATTGTGTACCTCTATGAAGTGGGATAGATAAAATCTTTTGATATAAAACTCGTGTTACAGGCAAAACAATCAATGTTTAATTCAACAAACTTGGATATATGATCTTAAGGGTAGTTAGAATTTATCTCTAGTGATTAGCCCTACTTACACTTTATCTTTCTGAAAACAAAGGAAGAAATGTTATGTGCAACTAGGGTGTTACATAGATCATGATAACATACTATCACTTGACTGGTTCACCACAATATATTGTAATAAAGAGGGGGGCACCAATGTGGGCACACACTCTCCCCTTCATTTGCCCAGGTGGTGAGGCCTAGCAATTTGAAGCGACCGTCTCCTTTTATGGTTGGGCTTGATTGCCCAGCCAAAGCTTACATGGAGGGGTGAGATACACCAAGAAACCCACCAATATTAAGAGGTGAGACACACCAAGATACACCATAAACTTAATCAGGCAAGAGCCGCATGAACATAAATTATAATTTACCCTTAATATTCCAGTTAACATATCTTTTCTACAAGTTTGTAAGCATAAAAACTTCCACTACTTCCTAAACTGAAGAATTGGGGAGCCCATTTCTTATACAGCCACGAACCATAGCATCTCTTTACATCATTCACATATAGAGAACAACAACTTCTAAGAAATATGTAATCATTAAAGAAAGTATCCAATTAGTGCTAAAAGAAATCAAATCCTGACTACTTTAACACCTGTGAATTCAGTAAGCTAAAGGGAAAAAAAAATTGTCACCTTTGCCCGGAATATACACCACACCACTTCCTTGGCTGAAATTCACACCCGGGTTGTAATTTTGCAGCAAGGTTGTATAACTTGAATTAAGACCAGCCCCCACCGCTACCGACTCCAGAGTGTCACCTGGCCGAAGTGGGTATGTAACAAACAACCCGAAATCCTTCGAGACCGAGCTGTCCCCACACGAACATGTCACTGTCACGTTCAACTTCGCATTCGTATCCGGTATATTATTGGGGTCATACCTATTATACTTCTGCAGCAACTCGGTCGTGGTCAGGTTCGCATACCATTGCCGCGCCACCGTATCGTAGGTGTCACCGGATTGAACCGTGTAATCAAACTTGTAACCCAGAAATTCGCCATCGATACATTCACATGGGAATGGAATATTGACACGTGTAAACTGTTGGATAATGTCTTTGTTGGCTATCTTTTCCTTGTTGTAACTCACGATAGTTTCAGGGTCAATACTAAGGGTAGATTGGAAAAGTTCAACAAGGATTGTGGTTGTGAGATTTGAATTCGGCCACAAGTAGTATGAAGCTAAAGCTAAATTACATCCTCTACTACATTTGGATTCGGCTATGGAACAAAAGACCGCGACCAAGACCAATACCAAAAATCCCAATTTGGGTTTCATCGGATTGGGCAGAATTGTGACCCTAATGTGTGAAGTTTTGGCAAATCGAGAATTGGGTTTCAGGCGATCGAGGATAAGAGAAACAAATTTAAATGGAATATGCTAAATCCTTCGGACCGTTGACTGGGTGAGTTATTGGGTGGTTTGAAAATGTAAAATCTGCAGCGGGATGAAGATGAAGCTGACATGAAGGATGGGGATTGGCCGGGAAGAAATAATAAGAGGTTTTTGCTTCTTATAGCAGACGCATTGTTTAGGTTTAAACAAACAGAGAAACATGTCTGTGTTTGATTGTCGTCTCCCGTGTCTAGACCCGACCTGAGAAAAGTAAAAGTAAAAAATTCCCGCGTGTTTTAGTTGGGAAGACTGGGGAATGTTAGCTAACCGAACTCGCTAACCTGATCATCATAATTCTTTTGTTTTTTTCTTTGGCATGTACCATGAGGATGAACCCATCTATTTTCTTTTATATCTTTTATTGTGTAATATAAAATACAAAGACGGTAGAAATCGAACCCATCAATCTTCTGATGAACCTTTTCAGGATCCGAAGATATATTGGCGACGGGTAGCAACTTCAAGTTCAATCAGTTTAGCTTACCTGAAGTAAATATATAAATAAACTCCATCTATTCCCTTTTTTACATGAAATATTCGGAAGTATTATTTTTCTGTTTACATGATTTTGGGTCACTAAATAGTAATTAGACTAGAAATGGTCAAGAATGTACGTACGTGGACTAGAATGCCAGCTGCATGGTCATCATTCCTCATTTCCAGGTAGCAGCCGCGCATACGTACACACCGATTAAACGTCTTCATTTAAAGCTAAGGAAAATGCTAAGCGGCCCAGCTCTCGCGCGAGCTACTGCTGGCATTTTTTTTTCTTTTTATTTATTTATTTTTATTTTTACTTTGTAATTAAAGAAATATTTTTTAATAATGTTAGAAATTTTTTTTAAAAAATATATTTAAAAGTGTTAAAAAATACATGTAAAAAAAGGAAAAAAAACATGAAAATAAAAGCTGGAACAAGGAAAATGATCGATACTCTCACCACTGATTCTTACAACTCAATGTTATTGCTGAAATTTTTTATTTTATTTTTTAATTCTTTTTTTTTACTTAGTGATTAAGGAATTATTTTTTAATAATATTGTGATTTTTTTAATTTTTTAAAAACTATTTAAAATTATAAAAAAATATATGTAAAAAAAGACAACAAAAAGAAGAAAAACAATTATACCTAACAGTAGCTCCCAACGATAGTTAGGAACGATGAACGTAGCACCATCCTTGAAGCTAAACCATCACGTACGTACGAGTGAGTTTGATTATGATCTTTTATATATATATATTTATTTATATAAAAAAATTCTTTTCATTAATTACTATTCATTATTCCACACCTCACATCCTATAAAAAATATCTCTATATCCTATGAAAATATCCTTATATCTTATAAAAAAGTTATAGACCGTGTGGTGTGAGAATGAATAATAGTTAATGCATAATATTTCTCTATATATATTATATTATATTTAGTTACTCTTGATCATCATCGATCTTAATTTATATAAATTCACCAGACAGATTTTACAAAATTTTAAGGTATAATTTACAGCAAAAATGTCTGATCATTAGGTATCAACGTCAGATGATCATGATGGTGATCTGAGTCACCAGGTAGGCTTGGAAAGAGTGATCAGGCAACCAAAAATAGACCATGCATGATCAATTGCTTTATCAGAATTGGGGAATCATATATTGATGATGAGCACGATGCATGATGATCCGGCCACGGCAAAATTAAGCAGCCGATTCCACATGAGTAGGTTTGGCCAGGCTTCTTACAGGTGCTATAATTAAATCCAAAAGAGGAGCTAGTACTGGAAAATCAATCAACCAGATAGATCAAAGCGATCTAATTTCTAATCATCGATTTGATTTTATTCTCTAGCTTAGACAGCTTATATATATAATATATATATATATATATTTATATATATATATTTAATATGAAGGAAAGAATATGATGGTGACGGGGGATGCCCTTTGTATTCAAATACACGTTCAGACATAAATTAAGAATATATAGTCAAATAACTCAAGGGTACTTAAAATTATATTATATTGGGAGTCTGGGACCTTATCAACGTGTGCATCATCGGCCTGAGTATGGTAGTCCAAAACACATGCCAATAATTCACCGTCACTGACGCTGTCGCATGTGAATGGAATTATGAAAGAGTCCTCTTGCATGCTAAATATATGTATATGTATGTATATATGTATGTATGCCTCTTATCTTTGACATCGAATTTGAAGGCTATGTAAATTCCAGAAAGTTAATATTTAGAGCCAACAAGATGATGAGCTTTCCAATTAATTCTCAGTATGAATTGCCAAAGCCAAGTAATCCCACATGCACTTTGAAACACCACACGCATACATTAGCTAGCTTGCTCAAACTCAAAGCAACTTAACCATTTCCCAAAAATAAAACCCAGATCACGGCCAAGTTCCAACAGCGCATGCAACAGGGTGCATGCATGCATTGCAATTGTTTGAATTGTTGCATGCATACGAGAACAATAGATCAACGTACATTTCTTTCGAAAGTTTCGGTATTGGGAATCTCATCAATTAATGTACAATTCCTTACTTTGTCATAGGGTTTCAATAGAATGAAAGCTCACATATTCGTGATGAGTTGTGTAAGTGTCTTGTCAAGTCGTGAGTATTATAGGCTATACTTCCAATCTAAAAATATAAATAAAAATATGTAGACATAAAATAAAATTAATAGTATTAATGGAGGAAAAATGACATTTTTCATAAATAAAAGAATGAAAAAAAATAACATAAAAATAACACTTATCATTATTCTTGCGACGCCTTATAGAAGTGGATGCATGGAAGAATTTGTGTTGAGATCTGAGGTAGTTAAGTGATCCTCGATTTCTGATGCCAAAGATATTCCTATCTTCTAAGCTGCTCTTTAAGATTTCTTTAATATTCCCTTCCAATAAGATAGAATTAGATGTATGCAATTGAGACTGAATTTCATTGAGGGTAAGATTAAGTTCTCTGATGGTAGATAGAATGTGACCAAAGCAAGTGAAGTTCCAATGTTTAGGGATTTTCTTGTGGCTTTTAGTTTTCTAGTCAGGATCAAATTTGGAGTCCCTGTGAAAGGGAAACTCCAAGCTTTTTTCACTACCTCAATACTTGATAAACCTCTACTCAAAGGTCTTTGAACTTGAACAATTTTGGAGAGTTGCGAGTGTTTGCTGTATCAAATAAGATCGGGGAGTGATTTGAAGAAACACTAGGAAGCTTTTTTATGGAAGCCTTAGGGAAGAGGGTATTCCATTGGAGATTACTATCCCTTGTCTAGCCTTTCCCTAATATTTCGACGTCCATGCATATTGTTTGACCAAGTGAATTTGGGCCCGAGTACCCCGAGTCTATCAAACCATTATTATCCGCGAAGAGATGAAGACTATTAGGGGCAGAAGTATTAGCAAAAGGTCTACCTCCTATTTTTTCTGTTTGATGAAGGATTGAATTAAAGTCTCTATTACTAACATTAGTCCAAGGTGGCCTTCTATGAGAGGTTGAGGAGATCTCAAAATTGAGGTTTTTGCACATATTGCACAGGCAGTAAACTAAATTCAAAAGCTAAGGAACGTGTAAAGGATCAAAGTACATTAACAAAAGAATAATGTTACTAGAGATATTAACAAGGTCTACATCTGCAATACCCATTTCCCGTATGTTAAGGATGTCACGTATTTTCATAAAAATAGCCCAGCAAGAAATCTCATTTTTAATAAAATAAACATTTACTTCATAAAATGATTATTTAAAAAAACGTGTTTCCAAATAATATTAAATGAAACAATTGAATAAAAATTATGTCATAAAAATAATTTATTCTAAGAAGTCTGGAATTTAATCAACTGCTCCGTCTAATCTTGGCTTGCCTGCTCTTACTCATCATCATGCTCACCTCGAGTGGTTTAAAAATATAAAAGTAGCTAAAATGAGTCAAAAACTCAGTAAAAAAATCATCATAGCGTAAATATACTTAACATAAAGTTTTTCATAAAATATTTTATGCTAAGAAATTTAAAATCATGATTATTCATGCATATGATCATAATATGCATGACTGATATTTACTTATCTTACTTATCACATTGGCCAACACACTTAACCCTATATGCGAGGTTGTGCACTGGTTTTACATCCCATGGCCACAAGGGGAGCCGCTAATAGTATTCTAGCATACTATGGTGGACCACACTTAGGTTCGTGGCTTGCACATCTACCCATAAATCGCATTGGTACCATGCATCTAAATGCTCATCTGATTAACTGTTCTGAGCTAATCTTACTTGTTTTCAGGAAACTCTCAACTCATCTCATCTAATCATTACAACTTTTTCAAATTTCAATACAAAATAAAATAAACATTTCAACTTTTTCAAATCCAAAAAAAAAAAATTAATATTAAAAAAAATATTCTAACAATATTTTATTCAACTTTTTAACTTTAATATCAATTCATCTCATTTGTGAAAACAAACGAGACCCGATCTTATAAAAACTTACATGTCCTATGCAACGTGAGATGATGAGATGCATAATACATACATAACTATAATATGCGTAATGAAACATGGTGACTGACGTACTTGCATATAGTATGACATGTGTGGTATATAAACACTGGCTTTCAACGAATTGATTTTAATTATAATATATATAACTAGCTAACGTATGCTAACTCATAGCCATAGTTGAAAAATCACAATTAATGGGTCTCAATGTTCTCAACCACTGAACGCCTAACACCATATCACAGCCACCCAAACTTAACAGTTGGAAAGGAATTCTGAATTTAGATCATCGGATCTTAAGAGTCTCTTCACATTTTTCTTGACTCAAAACAGTGTCACCATTGGCAACTTTAACTTGCAAACTGGCCTTTCTTTTAACTTTCAACTTAGTTGCCTTGACTACTAGTGAATCTAAGAAATTATGAGTATTCCCAGAATCCACTTTATTGATTCTTGAATAAGGGAGGAACCTCAAACCTCCATACACTTGTAGAGATGATCTTAAGCAACTTGAACAACAACAACGAAGCTCTACTTCAATATTTACACAGATGAATGTAAAAGAATTATAAAACAACAATGTTTACTTACTTCTATTGGCCTTTCTTTCCTTGTAAGCCAAATGCACCATTTCACTGATGGACTAAAAATGCACCGTTTCTCAACTTTAATCCATTATTTCTGTTATCCACTGCACACCGCTTTGCTTCTCTTCATTCTTCTCAACATAATTCCTATAGAAATCAACCTCTCCTCCCATACACCTTACAATAGGTCAATATTAAGGGGTGTTTGTTTCATGGCTGGATGTTGAAGATGAGTAAAAGGTTTGTTAGTGTAATTTGCGTGAAGGTTGGGCAAAAAGTGACAAGGATCTGAGATGGGGTTGGATTAGGGATGGAAGATATTTAAGGAAAAACTATTGAGAGGAGGACACCCATCTAGAGAGAAGGGGGGGAGATACAGAGTGAAACATGCAAGTTCAGAATTTGGACAATAAATTTAAATTTACTCACTATTATTATTATTTTCATTATTTTTATATTATTTATCTGTTTATTTATTTCATTTGTTTCATAAACATTTTCAAATCAATTATTAATTATGAGTTAAGAGTCTGTCAAAATTTATACTTCTTTGTATTTTTAAACGTGTTTAGTTAAAACTACACTTCCCCCACGACTCAAACTGCCAAGACCACTTCCTCCACGCTTATCCCTCTAATCTCATGACCATACTGAGTCCCCCTTCCACTGAAAATTCTTAGAACCACTTCGACTTAAACACATCAAACCCCGATCTCCATCTATATATCTTTACCTTTGTCAACACCTCAACACACTAACACAACAAACAACACAAATTCAACTGAGAAATTAGCCTCCGTTTCATATAAAGAAATAGAGCCTAGCCAGTCTGTGCTTTCCACTACCCCAGTAGAAGGAGACCCAAGTCATGACTGGTGTAGATCGCCATCCAACTTCGTTGCTTCCCATCTCTTTCGTGGTAAGTTCTCATCAATTTACACACTTTCTCTACCTAATTTCTTCTCCATAATCACCATCAAGACTAAATGTATTTTTATTATTTTATTCTCTCGATATTTTTTCATAAACAGAGGCCTCTCACAGTGTTTTCTGCTATCGTCGATCTTCACCAAACCCACCGCCACACATTGTCGCTTAGTAATTTGAACTATCACACACACTCTCTTCCATTTTAGTCCTCTCCTTCTCAAGCTAACAGCACAGATTCCACTTATCTCTCAAAGTTTCCGTCGCTGTTAATCTCCAACCACTTATGAGTTTTCTCTTGCCTTTGCTCCTCGTGCCCAAACGCCACTCATTTCTCCGCCACAGGTTGCACCATCGACATTTCCTCCTCTACCCATAAGCCACACCTCCACCTGCACCGTCAATGACCACCAATTGCAGCTAGTTTCTTCAATTTAATTTCACCTCAATATTTCATCATCTCCTCTTATAATCCATTTCATGGAGTTCCCTTCTTTTAAAACATCACTTCTATGACTTTAGGAATTTTCCCAACCATCTTCACTGTGCGCCGCCATGTACTCTGCCGCAACCCACCATAGCAAAACTCTCTCCTCCATCCATTTACACCTAGATCCGAGATCCCTTGTGAAAAACTCACCAAAACTACCGCTGCCACCACTGCACCGCCATTTTTGGTGACACCTCCACACGCTAATCTTCTAGTAATTTCTCGACTGAGTTGTAAGTAATTCTCCACCGCAACCCATGAGTTTAAAATAACATTATTATAATTAATATTTTTTGCAATCTGGTTGGTTTGAGATGTGCCATGTACGGCTGAAATGTTGGGATTCAAAATGTAGTTGTTGTTGGATTTGGGCCTTGGGCCGAATTGGAGGATGGGATTACGCGTGTAGTTGGTTGTGAAACAGTGTATTTGTATTTGTTGTGATATTATATAAATGAGCAATTTACTATGTCATCCAATATTTGTTTGTCATGCATATTTAGTATCTTATAATTAATTGTGCTATGAAGTCATGTTATCTATTTGGAAATTGGGACTGATTGTACTAAATATGTGGGTGTGTGTGTATCACGACCCCAAGCCAAGAACTGGCAACAACAGGAATGGATGAGACAGTAACACTCTCGTACTGATTTCATGGCCTCTCACTGGCGATGCTAAAGGATGCTTGGTCATGTACGCGCCGGGCCTGAAATTGGGTATCACTCATTACGAAGTTACATGCACAAACATTACCCATGGTGTGACGATAAGAAGCAGGGTGTGCAAATGGTCCATAGTGGAGACTGTGGTACATGCATAATAAAGTAAAGGATATATTTGGGCCAATGGAATTTTTGGCGTTAAGTTATTAAAATATGTCTTTTGGGAAAAAGGGGTGGACTTGTTATTATATGGTTGTGGATGTGTTGGTTCTATTAGTATGTTTTAAATCTCTTGGATGTTGTTTTGGCTGATTACTTGCTGAGATGTCATAATCTTATTGTGGTGTTTTACCCTATAGTTCCGTCTTATGGAACTGTAGATTTTGACGCAAAAAATGAGTATGAGCCTGAGGTTAGGGATATGAGATTTGTTTCCTTTATGCTATGTTGTTTCTTTTTATTTAATTTACCTATCAAATGATTGTATAATTCTCTTAGAGGATATTTTACTGTTTTAAAACTTTATGGTACTTAATAAGAAGAGCAATGCTACATACAGTCCCCAAATGAAGACTGCAATGCAAGCCTAAGCAATTTTAACTTTAGAATTTTTTAAAATTACAAAAATATCCCTCCTAAAATTATGTTTTTTCTCATTTAATAAAGGGCCTGCACATACAGTCTCTAAGTGGGGACTACAATTAGAATTTCTCATTAATAAGAATGCCCTTTTCATTTCTCCGTTGCGATTATTATGTTGTACACTTATTACATGTTGTACACACTATGAGCATTTGTCGTTGGAGTGCGTGATCCGTGTGATCATCATCCCGGTGTTACGAACTCCACTAAAATAACATGTGGGGGTCAAGGGCGGCACAGGGCAGTTGTCAAACCAGGATCGTCAAGTTTTTTAAGAAAATTGCTAAGTGCTTCAATACATAGGATGAAGAGATTGGCTAAAAGGGGATAACCCTACCTAATCCCCCTAGTTGGTGTGAATTTTTCTTGTGGGATTCCATTAATGAGAAGCGAGTAAGAAACTGTGAATACACAATAAATGATGAGATCAATCCACCTTTGAGCAAAACCCATCTTCTCCATGACAGATTTAGAAACACTCATTCAATCATATCATATGCTTTGCTCATGTCAAGCTTTAGAGCCATGAACCCTTCCCTTTCTTTCATTTTGGTCTTCATGGTATACATGGATTCAAAGGCCACTATCACATTATCTGTAATAAGTCTGTCAGGTACAAAAGCACTCTGAGTAGGAATAGAAGAGATGATATATGGAAGAATGGTCTTTAATCTGTTGGCCAACACTTTGACAATGATTTTGTAAAATACATTGCAATGACTAATATGCCTAAATTAGTTACCTTTGAGGGAGATTTAGTCTTTGGAATGAGGGCATAATGAGTGTCATTTAATCTGTTTGGCAATTTCCCATCATTTAGAGCCTCTAAAACAATAGTAGACTCTTGGGCCACTGTTTCCCAATGGTTTTGGTGTAAGGTAGAAGGAAAACCATCAGTTCCAAAAAATCCTAACGGATTTATGTTAAACATGGCTTCTTTAATCTGTTATAGAGAACTTTTGGGTAAGGACAGCAATCATGTATTCTGTCACTGAGAATTCCAAGAACTGCAAACATCTTTCTATTCCTACTAGCCTAGATATTGAGAACAACTCCTAGAAATATTTCTGGAAAGAGTTATAGGTTTGGGACACAAGACAAAACATAAAATTTTCATCTTATCTCATCTCATCATTACACATTTTTCAAATCTCCATACAAAATATAATAAACAATTCAAAATTTTCAAATTTCAATACAACTTTTTCAAATTCCAATTCAACTTTTTCAAATCCCAAAACTAAAAAATAATATTTTAAACTTTAAAACAAAACAAAAAACTCTCATCTTGCCCCCCAAACCTATCGCAATAAGTCTGCCAGGCACAAAAGTACTTTGAGTAGGAGAGATAATATATGGAAGAATAGTCTTTAATCTATTAGCCAACACTTTGACAATGATTTTGTAAAATACGTTGCAATGACTAATATGCCTAAATTAGTTACCTTTGAGGGAGATTTAGTCTTTGGAATGAGGGCATAATGAGTGTCATTTAATCTGTTTGGCCATTTCCCATCATTTAGAGCCTCTAAAATAATAGTACACTCTTGGGCCACTGTTTCCCAATGGTTTTGGTATAAGGTAGAAGGAAAACCATTAGTTCCAGGGAATCCTAACGGATTTATGTTAAACATGGCTTCTTTAATATGTTGTAGAGAACTTTTGGGTAAGGATAGCAATCATGTATTCTGTCACTGAGGATTCCAAGAACTGCAAACATGTTTCTATTCCTACTAGCCTGGATATTGAGAATAGCTCCTAGAAATATTTTTGGAAAGAATTACTGATCTCCACAAGCTCTTTGGTTGACCGCCCTTCTCTGTTTGTGATATTGTGGATTGTGTTAGTTATTTTTCCCCAACACATAACCATGGTATACTTTCATAAGGTTTTCGTGGTTGAAGCAAATTCCAACTCTCCTTCCTTTTTGCTGTAGTTAGGTTTCCATAGAATCCTTAGAAAGCCATTTCCTCCTCTCTACTGGCAAAGTGATAATTGCATATATGTTTTAGCTGGTAAATGATTCTAGTTCCACTTCCAATGGGAGTTCCATGGTAGGGCTAAACCCTCACTCCATCCTCCACTGTTAACAACAAAACTTCTATAAAACTCAATTTTATTTCTTGTCAGTTCTACTTTCTCCCTGCAACATTCAGCCTCCATAAGAAAACTGTGGACTCTTCATTTTCACCAGAGGTAAAGCTCTTGAGTTGTCTGAGGGTTCATAAGCCCTAAGTAGTTCCAACTTAAGCAATTCATTGTTGGTGGTAAGGCTGCATAGCAACCTCCACCAATCCAACCTGGGTTATGCTCCTTTTAGGGGTGAGCCTAGGTTTTTGTTTCTTGGAGATAGGGTTGTTAATTAGCTTCTCAGAATTAGAAGCCAATGACCACTTCTTTAACTTCTCTAGTGAGGGTTCTCAAGACAGTTCAAACTTATTAGCATGTTTAACAGATAGGCCTCTAGCTTTTCTTTTCCACCTGGATACCCTAGTATGATGATCATGAGAAGTATTAAGCTTTGGTGGGGACATATTTTTAGGGCTATCAGAGATCGTGTTTAAGGAAGGTTTGTTAGAGATGGGATATGGATAAGAATCTCTCAATTCTAGGTCCATTAAAAAAGCGATATTCTCCCAAACAGCTTATCAACTATATCGTGCGTATTATCACAGGGAATTTTGATCACTACCAGTTTTGGAAGGAAAGTCTTCCTTTTCTTTTTCAAGGTTCCTAACATCCTGGGATACAATTGTGTAGATCACCAGATCTTTTCCTTTATTTTCCTTTGATTGCTCAGCATCGCTCTCAATCTGATTGGCCTTTCCTTTCCCATCACTTATGCAATCCTCCTCATCAGATCTCTAGTGCCAGTGAGAGGCTTGACTAGCTGATTTTGATGTACCACCATATTTTTTTGCCACCATTCCAGAAGAAAGGCTTGGAACATCATGTATCCATTGGCCATACTATTCATAAACTTGGGGACCTGAATTTTGTTTGGGAAATTTCCTATCCTTGTGTTTCAGAATACCACATTTGAAGCATAAATTTGGTAATCTTTCATACTTGAAATTAACCCACACGTGCCTACAACCAATGTTTTGTAAATGACCATGAGACAGAGGTTTTGAGATGTCAATTTCCACTCTAATTCTCAGGATCTTTCCCCACTCAATGTCTTCATGATCTACATCCACTTTAAGTACTTTACCAATGGCTAATCCAATGAGTTCACCCATTTCCCTTATCATTCTAGCAAACAGGAGGATGTGTAACTGAACCCAAAATAGTTCATATGTGAATTAAATCTCATTAGGTGTTAAGCTCCCATCAAATTCCTGAAGGCTAACCAGGTGTCTATCAAAAGACCACAATCTGTCATGCAAGACTTTCTCCTTGTTTGAAAAATACTGAAACTCCAACAAGAATTTGTTCTCATCCACTTCTTTAGAAGTAAACTAATCATTTGAGTTACAAATCTTGGTTAGAGTTCATCTGAAAGCCTCTTTATTCATTGTTTTATCATCGATGATCAAAGTGAGTAAAAAATGTTTTCCTCTGGTTTTTAAGATATTGACAGCCTCTTCCGGTAGTATGATCTCTTTTTTTTCTTCTTCTATCAGTTTCAATCCTTCCCACTATAACACCCCGTATTTTAGTGTATTTTTAATTGAAGAGGTATTTTAATTAATTTAAATATTAGTTTTCTTGGTTTAAAATTATTGGATTTCTCATTGGTTATTTTCGATTTTTTTTAAGTTATGAAATTTATTTTGATGTACTTTTTTAATATTAATTATTGTTTTACATTTAAATTGTTCTTTAATTTAAATTAGTTTATTGTTATATTTTATTATTTTAGTTTACTTAATTACTGCATTTAAGTTATTTTATTTAAATTTACTATTTTGAAATCATTTTCGTTGGATCAACTTTGTGACCCAAGTTGTGAGAATTGGATCTCATTTCTTCCCCTTCCTTTTTCCTTCCTCATCTTTTTTTTTCTTTTTCTCCTTATTTCTCCTTTATCCTCTCTCCTCTCGCGCGACAGCTTTCTCTTTCTCTCCCCCGTGCGTTTTTTTTGTCCGACCAGTGCGCCGCCATGCGCCGCCCATTATCAACACCGCCCCTCCCATTTTCTTCCCGTCCGGCCGGTGACCTCACCCCTCCGTTTTCAGCCCCTCTTGTGCTGCCGTTAACCCCCACACACGTCCTCAAGCCACGGCGTTCCTTGCATCCTTGCGCCATCTTCGCACCACCTCTGGCCATCATCTCTTCACCACATCATTCTTGATCTCTTAGCAACCTAAACCACCCATCCCCAGCCCCAATCCGTCATCGGTGAAGCTCCACCATCAACTTTTTCATTTTAAACTTTTTGGCCTCCAAACACCTCCCACGCTACCACCCATGGCCAACCACCACCACCATTAACTTTACCGATATCTCTAAGTCATTCCCTAGTAATCTTGAGTCTTAGTTTATCCTCGTTCAAAAGTGGGTTTTTGAGACCCACAACCTAGTGCATTTTTACACTACTCGGCTGCTGTGTCGCCACCTTTTGCATCTCTGCGATCTTTCAAAAATTATAATAAAGCACTGTAAGTATTTTTTTAAATAACTTGTGAGATTTAAATGTATTTTTGCGCTAACTCATATTTATTGCATTTTAGTTGGTTGTGTCAGAGTGAGTCCGAGGAGTAAGGGTTTTGTGATTAGACTATGCTGGGTTTTGTTTGCTGTTGAATATTTGTATTATGTCATATACAATGCATTTGGATGCTTGTTCATGTTTGTAAATGAAAACTGTATTTTTGAATAATTACATACATGTTCATGTATATAAATTTGAAAATTGAGTCTTCATGTGAAAGATGATTTTGGTTATGTTTGAAAAAATGGATTGAACGGTTTGAGAGAGAAGATAAAGAGACTGTAGGGATGGTGGTAAGCATGGATGGGGGTATAGTACCGCATATAATTTCCACCTACAGTGTCCGATAAATGGTTGGCTTATGTTGAGCCATTTTCTGAAAAAATTACGGTTATTTTTCATGGTGTGTTTTGGGTCAAATGAGATTTTTGGCGTGCATTGGAAAATAATCATTTTCGAAAGAGGTTTTAAGTCACATTCATGTTTCGTCATGTGTACGAATATTTGTTGGTTGCATTAATGCATTTACACACATGTTCATGTTTGTAAATGAAAACTAGATTTTTTGCATAATTGCATAAATGTTCATGTATATATTTGAAAACTGGATTTTCATGTTAGAGATGATTTTGAGTATGATGTTCTACTTATAATGATTTTGATATAGTTATGTTATTTAGTTTTATAAATTATAGTTAGATCCCAATAGTAGATAAGTTATAATTTAATGTTTTAGTCGGAGTTATTAAGTTGGATATTAATGAGTTTAGAAAGTGATGGTAGTATTTTAGGAATTATAAGAATTTTAGGTTTTGAAGAATTAAAATAAGTTATTAGCATCTGAGGCTTAAATATTGAATTACCTGTTTGATTGGAAATTTACGAGAATTACGTGATTATGTTATACGTGATGATTATTTTTGTTCGGCATTTTTTAGGAAAATTCTGAAAAGCTAAGAAGTTCAGGTAAGCGGGATTCATATGCTAGATTTGCATAAAAAGAAATGAACTGAGGTTAGTTTGTAAAAATGTGTATTTTGTTTTAAAAAGAAAATGGGGAAAAACAACCTTGGCATATGTTTTGCATTCATTCAGGAGATGTACTTGGGGGCGCCTATAGTGGATGGTAGATTAAAAATTAGATATTTCTTGCCTTTGCTGGAGAGAGTGAAAAAAAAATTATCTGGATGAAAGAGTAGACTTTTGTCTCAGGGGGGAAGGTTGATTTTGCTAAGGCATGTTCTTACAACTTTACCACTTCATTTACTTTCCGTTGTGCAGGTTCCTAAAACTGTCCTCAAGAAGCTTAATGGCCTTTTTGCAAAATTTTTCTGGGGCGCATATAATGGTAGAAGCAAGAGGCATTGGAGAGCATGGAATAAGTTATGTTTGCCTATAGAGAAGGGGGTCTTAGGGTCAGGAGTCTTGAAGAGGTACAAAAATCCTTGTTTTTGAAATTTGGATGGAACCTGTTGACCACAGAAAACTTTTGTACCTGATTTTTTAAAGCTAAGTATGGTAAACATGGGCAAGTTGATTTGTCCATTGAAGATACTAAGGGCTCTAGATTTTGGAGAAGGATAGTAGAGGGGCTTTCGTTGCTGCTGCAAAATACTAGATGGAAGGTTCGTGAGGGGAACATTTCATTGTGGTTTGATAAATTTCTAGAACAAGGGCTGCTGTGTGCAGGTGATATTTTGATAGATAATCCTAGACTTAAAATTAGAGATATGGTGGTAAATGATAGATGGGATGTTGAGAGATTGGAGGAGCTGGTGGGTTCGCATCGAGCTAGTGAGATTATGGAGCAAGTGGGAAGTTTAAGGAATGAGAAGGATATCTTACTTTGGCTTCCAGAAAAATAGGGTACGTTCTCAGTAAAATCATCTTGGGAGGTTCTAAGGCTCAAGATGCCTAAATTTGATTGGGCAAAGTGGATTTGGCATAAAGATATTCCAAAGAAAATGTCTATAATTATGTGGAAAGCTTATTTTGGATGTCTAAATGTGGATGAGCGATTTCGTCGGCTGGGGATTCCTACTGTGTTTTGGTGCAAATGCTGTGAGGAGGGGCATGAGGAAGACTTGGATCATGTTCTTGGAAGTGGTGAGTTTGTAAGGGAGCTCTAGAAAAAAGTATCTATTGAAGTGGGGGTTCCTTTCTTGGCACATCAACCTTGGAAAGATAGGATTCAACTTTGGTTTTCTAGAGCATCTAGAAATTCCCAAGTTGATAGTATGTTGGGTTTAATTTCTGTTATTGTTACTTGGAGGGTGTGGAAAAGGTGTTGTCTTGCGCGAATGGAGGGTATATGTTAATCTGTCTAGCAAGTTTGGAATGCTATTAAATATTGGGTGCAATCTATTGTAGCCAAAGTTTCTAAGGTGAAGAAACTTTCAGATGTTGATATGCAGATTCTGGAAAGGGTGGGGATTACACTTGTGGAGCCGAGGCCTTATCAAGCTTTATGTGTTAGATGGTTAAAGCCTACTGCTGGTAGGTGGAAACTAAACTTGAATGAAAGCTCTCTTGGCAATCCGGGACCTAGTGGAGGAGGTGGGCCTCTTCGGGATCATGAAGGGAGGTTAGTTTTTGCTTTCTCATCATTTTTTGCTTCTTGTACTAATAATGAAGCTGAGCTTAGAGCAGTTGTAGAGGGATTAAAAATCTGCCTGCAGTGGGCTTATTCTTTCATTGATATTGAGTGTGATTCTTTGATTGTGGTTTCTTGGTTGATTAATAAAGTTTGTAAAGTGTGGTATTTGTGGGATTTCTGGGATAAGGTGTTGACTTTGTTGGATGAACTCGATGTCTCTATTCAACATATATTTAGGGAAGGGAATAAAGTGGCCGATGAGTTGGCAAAACTGGGTGCGTTGGGGGAGGATTTGCTTATGTTTGAGTCTGCTGATTTACCTTGTGTAGTGAGAGGGCTATATAGGTTGGATTTAATGGGTACGGCATATGTAAGACACAGGGTATAATTTGTTGTGCTGGGTATTGCTGGGCAATTATTTGTAGGGGATCCTAGTTTGTTTGGGTTTTTAACATTGTTTTGGGTGTATTGGTTTCATTTGTTACGGTTTTCCTCCGCCATATGTTTTTTTATTAAAAAAAAAAAAAAACATTCATTCATGAGATATGTATGAAAGAGAAAAGAAATGATTTTTATATGAATAGTGTAGACATGAGCAATATTTGACATATTTCTGAAATATGCAAAAGAGAGAATATGATATCATTGAGATTTTCATATATGTGACCTGAAATGATTTGGACCTATTTTTGATCAAATAGAAATGACATGAAAATGTTTAGCATATGTTTCGATATGATATGGATATGAAAAACCTTTGGCATACTTATCTGTTTTGATTCTGATTCTGAATATGGTTCTAATATGATGATACGAGTTCACATGATATGGTTGGTACCAACATGATATTATGATATGAGTGTACCCACTTTGGAAACAAAGTGGTCTTTTACGTGTTCTTTCTTGTGTGCACACTAGGAGTTCCGAAATTGAAAAATGGGAAGTTACACAATATGATACTGCCTGGTTTGGCAACCGAGGATAGCACAACCCTACCATGGGGGTTAAATATGGTATATGATACAATATGATATGATATGATGAAGACGTTCGGTTATGTTATGCCCAAGTGTTTTTAATATGAAAATGGTCTTTGAATATGAACAGTTGGTTTTAAAATATGAAAAATTATTTTTGAATATAAAACGGATATTTGAATATGACTAGTTAGTTTTTGAATATGAAAATAGTCTTTAAAAATGGAAGGTATCTTTAAAAATGAACAGTTGGTCTTTGGGTATTAAAAGATTGAAAAATCGCTCTGATTTTCTGATAACGTTCTTGAGATCTACATATGAAAATGAAATGTTTTGTTTCTGCATACCAAACTTTCTTAAAATGGCTCATGTTTACATACTAGTATATATTCTTTGTTTACTGAATTGTTGATAACTCACCCCTTATCTCCATAATATTTTTCAAATGATTTTGATGGTACAGTTGTAGATCAAGACTAGAAATCGTGTATAAGGCTACTTGAGCATAGTGGATCATGTACAAAAATGATATTTTGGTTATTAGAGATTTTATTCGATAGTTTTATTTTGCTCTGCTGACTTGGTATCTTGAAAGGTTATTAGGTTTATTTTAAGATTTTTGTGGTGATTAGATTAATCTTATTGGAGTAATTGATCTGAAACAGTGAGTTGTATATGTTATTGAAAACATTGGAATCTATAACTATATAGTTGAAAAATGATTTTGTATAACAAGCAGTAACTCTCCAACTCCTCTTTGACCGGGGCGTTGCACCCACATTCATATAATTTCCTTTGCCATTATACGAAACTCTTAAGACTGGTGTCTAAGAGACAAAAACTTTTTTAGAGCAAAGCCTTAAACCTCACCCTTCAAGAAGGTGAAGACTCCGAAAAGTCTCATTTGAACAATAATATTTGTTTTTGTCTTACCTCTCAATAGTTTTGATCTATATAAGTAAGAAAGTTCATATTCAAGATTATATTACAGGGATTTCTTAAGTCCACTAGGGTTCATATATGATATGCATCTAGAGTTTCATATTTTTCGATATAAATAATACAATACTTTCAACAGAGCACACGTGCCTTCCACGTGGAGTCTACCTAGTAATACTAGTCAAATATATGTTGCAGAAAATACTTTGCAATCCCTCATACTAATTGTACTGAAGATAATTAGCATCCGTCAATTATTAAACTAATGGTTATTATTTTTAGTGTAAAATATGAAACTACATCAGTTTATAAGTTTATTTTTATAAAAAAAATATTGACAGACATTCTGTAATGTTTGAGAAGCTCGGACGACCATAATTATATTTGTTCAAAATCTCATCAAGTGTGCTTTTAGACAAGAACCACAAAAAGTAAAAGATGCCTTTCAGATCTAATGGACTCGAGGCCACACCCAATGACCTTTTCCTAGCTCCCACGACTTGGTCGAGAATTCAGTGCTTGCTTTTCCCTCATATCTTTTGAAGCAAAATTTGACTGCTTTTTACCTGCCTCATGATCTTGATTTATTTGGATAATCGAGTAGTTTTTAACTCCCACGTTTATAATTCCCACGTAAATCATCATCATGTTCCAGGATGGTCAAGAAATAGCTAGAACACAAAATTAAGCTTAAATTTCAGAAATTATACATGATCATCATGATGTAATTAGCATGGTTCAGCTTAAACTATCTTTTATATATATATATATGATGAAATACAAGATATATATATTTTTAGTAGTGATATATGATATAAAATCATATATACTAAAATCTTATAAATACGCCCAAATCTCATTTGCAATATGCAAAAAGACATGAATTTCTAAAGCGAAAAAAAAAAAGACTTACAAACCCTTTGATCAATACCCAAAAATAGAAGCTTTTTTTTTTTTTTTNATTTGATGGTTCAAATTATGAACAAGATTTGGTGAAGATTTTGGATGGAAAGGTATTTTTGACATTAACAGCTAGCGCGTGGTAGATTTTTCAGAACTTAAAAGAAAATGAGAGTACTAGATTTTGCTGTCTCTTTCAGATGGTATAATTTAGAGGTTGTTCGTAGAAATACCATGATATATATTAATTGAAAGTTGGAAATTTTTTCTTTCCTGTCTTGGGATCTTTGATCAATGGGTGCATCTTTAGTCAGGATGTGGTGTAAAAATTGCTTTTAGGCCCATTTGGATATTTAAAATATTATATATGTATGAATAGTAGTGAAATTGTTTTATTAGATTTTGTAGAAAATTACCTTTTTGTCTTTGAGGTTCTAATGTCTTTGATAGGAAAAATTACCATTTTATCCTTGAAGTAATATGAATTATTTACGAACTGCCATCTAATAATTTTTCTGTCCATTAACATCTATAAAAATGTGGTCCAATCATAATGGTTGGCGTACTAAATAATGTCAAACTAACGCTCTATTCTTGTTCCTTTCTATTTTACATTTGCATTAGTTAAGCTCGAAATATTCAACTTTCAAGATGGTCTTCATATATACAAATAATGTATACCTAGACATGAGTCTTGCAGCAAAAGAAAACAATACATGAGTTGGAAATATCAATTTTATGAACAAAACAAATTCCATTTCATTATAATAAATTAACTATCTTCTTAATATCTTAATCATGTGTGAAACAAATATATGCCCACAACTTATAACGAACACTAAACTTTACAATACTTGTATATATGCCTCTTGACTTAACAATTTTAAAAACCATGTTTTGATTCACGGATCTATTCTTGGTTTGTTACCTTTGCTACTATCGATTTAATAATTATTTTTTTATATTAATTGACAAAACTCTAAAATAGTTTCACATTATTTAGTTCCAGTCTGACGAACACATAGCTCGAAAATTCCAAGCAGCATAAGAATTTAGCCATTTTTCAAGATCACCAAGCAATTGGGAAATTAGTCATCTCAAGTTCCATATTTCTGGATGAAATAGAGTACTCTGATACCATTTATAATGTGTCAATGGAAGGCTCAAACCACATGATTTATACTCTAAAAAGACTAACCAATAATACAATTAAAGTCTCATTAGAACCTTTATAAAGAGTAGAGTAAGAAATTCTTCTTCTCGAGCAATGTAGAATTCTATACACCACTTCTCATTATCATATCAGCAATTATTTCCGATGAAATGATTATTTTTAATTAAAATAAATCTGTTTTCGTCACAAATAATTGGTCACATGAAATACTCATTTTTCTTGTAATGGTGCAGTATCACTCAGTCCAACCGACATGTTGCTCGTTTACGACATTCTGAACTGGGCAGACATACCATGCTTGTAAAATCTTTGCTGCTGTGTGTGTGTTTATATATAAATATATATATAATATATATATCCAATAAACATAATATTCGGAAATATGTAAACAAGTATATAATCTAGCCATGGCCGCGTACGGAGCCCAACATTTAACCTAACAAAAATTAAAGTTGATCATACATTAATATATATTTATATATATATATTGGACTTTTAGTGGCCACCAATATTTCAGGCATAATATAAGGTACGTACTGATATGGACGCTAACATATAGGTATGTAGTGAGACTAGCTACCTATAAGCTATAGCTCACCGATGATCAATAATTAATATATAAAAATTTATTATGTATCAGTCACAATTTGTTTTCATACCTCATACTTATAGTTTTTTCATAAAGAATTAGTTATTTTTTATTGAGTGTGAAGTGTTGAATAGTGACTAATAAAAATAATTTATATATATATAGGTACCATTTGTTGTTCTAGTGAATTAAAGAAAAAGATGATGAAGATGATCAATTCTTGGGTTATGAATAAATGCGCAGGAATAATAAGTAGTGTTAGTGTGGTGGGAAACAAAAATGGAAGGAGCGTCAAAGTTTGATGTCACATTAGGAAATATTGAAGGATCCGAGTGAGCTTGGGATTAAGATTAGACAGCGCATTACAATAATATTTCTGGTGGCCATTCCTTTTCACTCCCCGGCCCGCACTACCTCTTCTTACACGATCATCTCGGCTGGCAGCTGGCCTCTTAATTACAAGGCAGCAGCTTCCACCACCTTTACTACTACTACTTATAATCGATCGCTAATTTTATATTTATATATATATTTATATATCATGATCAAGAGTTAAATATGGCTCACATCATATATATATATATATACATGCAGATCGAGGCTTCAAAGTGTGCGTAGTACGTACGTACGTATGTAGTTTAATCATGACTTCCTTTTTTTAGCGATAATATTTGACTAACTAATTAAGAAGATAATGGTCGAGATTAATTAATGCGCATGATCATGATCAGAGTTAATGGAAATAAATAGGTAAATATATAAGTCGATATATGGATGATCCAAATTAATAGGTAAATATATAGAGAAAAAATATTTACAACTGTAAATTATGCAACCTCCACGTAATTGTTTAAAAAAAATGAATAAAACTTGAAACTCAAAAAACTTAATTCTTTTAATAAAAGACCCGACTCTTTTTAAAAATAATTATGCGACGTTTAAAAATTACTCGTATTGTCACGTAATACTACAACAACTATATAGGCTGATTAAATGAAAGAACCAATTAATTATAATATTTAATTAGTGCATGATCAAGCGATGGACTTAATTAATAATTCCACGAATTGAGAGGTCTCTTTAACCTACTGCATGGATCCCCGTGATGGCATCCAATTTCAGATCACATCATATATCATGTCTACATGCCATTGGAGACCTATTTATTTCTCTTTAGGCCGGATTGTAATTAATTATATGTTGAATTTGGTTGAAATGATTGAAGGTTTAATACATGAGACATGACTGAGTATTGTTCTGGTGCATGAATGGCCACCACTATTTAAGTCCATTAATTTATGGCTTTATGATCTTCTATATATCTAGCTATTGTATTTATAAATACAAATCATATATAATCATTAATATTGGGCAGAATTCTCTTGAATTGATATATATGGAGCGCCTTATATATATATATATACACACCAGCATTTTTATAAAGATTCATAGATTCCAACAATTAATGAATTGATTATTTATAGTGACTATATATATTATATATCATCATTCTGCTGAATACTACAGATAGAGAGCTAATTAGAAAGAAAAGAATTTTGGTGATGGCAAGGCCCAGAAGTGACATGAATATGAGTACGTACACTTATAGTCAACGATCCATTTGATGGTAATTAAGATTCTAATAATCGTGATTAAACCTTCAACGACCATTAATGTGAGAGAGAGAGAGAGAGAGAGAGATGGTACTAGATAAGAATATACGTTCCACGCAAAATTGAACAGTCCTGATCAAGTATAAACTATGAACAGTCCAGATCAAGTATAAACTATAAAGGCATGCATGCCACGGCATCCAACCACGTTCTATCCGATCTCTTTTCCCAAGAATCGGTATATATATATATATATATATATATACACACGCGTGTTGGTAAAATTATAAATTAATAACGCTAGCTCGATCTGCAGAAAAGCTGCAAGGACTTGAAAGTTAATACAATTGTGGGCGGACCGTGGAAAATCTGTGCCATTAACTTCCAATAATTCCTATTAGTTGGGTGAGAAAATAATTAATTGCCTTCAAACCATTACCTTTGCCGTACAGACTAGAAAGTTACCCATTGACCTTCTCCGGCCGACCATTTTATTATGAGTATTTTGATATAACCTCGGCATTCAATATGTTATATTAAAGTTACCACTAGCATCAATAATACTCACGACTTTAAAGAATTGTAAATTTATCAGGTGAGTAAAGTTATACACAATATTCTTATTTTATTTTAATATAATATGTGACATATTTATTATTATTAAATAATAAATAAGTATATAATAAATAATTATTTAATAATAATAAATATAACATATCTTACTTATTAAGATGCAAGTAAAATGGCAGTACGGTATTTAAAATTTTTCTTTTTCTCCACTTTTGCATTCAATATGTTATATTAAAGTTACTACTAGCATCATTAATGCTCACGACTTTAAAGAATTGCAAATTTATTGGTCATGACATAATTACAAATTTCCGTCAAAATTCAATCTAACTAATCGTACGCAAAGTTCATGTTTTGAAGATAGCTGCAATTGTAGATTTATAAAGCCGATCGAGAAATATCTGAGAGTTATGTAGAGCATGATTTCTTCTACCTATATAGCTAGCTAGCTAACACAAAAAAGTTAATAAAAATAGAGAGCGTTACCGTTCAGTGTAAAAAGTTTTTTTTTTTTTTTTTACTTTTTATATTTTTTTTACATATTTAAATACATTTAAAAAATAAAATAAATACATCAATACATTTAAAATCACTTCTTTAATCAGTAAATAAAAAAAAAATTTAATCGAACGGTGACAAATGGAAATGTCAAACTCATGGGACAAAGTAGTGTTTTCTATAAAAATATCATACTTTTTTACTACTTTGTACAAAGCTAATTAATAATATATAAATATATATATATTTATATTTATATATACTAATGTTGTTGTATAGTATACGACACAATCATTTAGCACACGAATTCATTCTCAAAGTGTATTTGGCTTTTTGAGAAGGAAAAAGGCTCCATTAAATTATACTTTTCTTCCACGAACATTGTCACTGTTGTAAGAAATCGTCCCAATGTTCCCTCTCCACGTGTTGTCATCTCTACCGAAGGACGGCAAAAATCTCCATGTAATTCATACTTCACACACACACACATATTTATTTCCGTGTAAACTATACTCATCATGATCATTATTTTACGTTATTTTGACTCATACTAATTGAGTGCGTCGGCATGGAACCTTAATTTGAATTAAAAGTCGCAGCAAATTGCTTGGAAACCCGTCCGGCCTTCCGCTCCGCTCCAAGTTCACACACAATACATAGATACCATACGAGTTAGTGTCCAGTTCGTATTAATTATGTCACTGTCCTCATTGAATTGTGACCCCAACCACCACCTCCTCCTCCTCCAAACCTTCATATTCTATGTTAATCATGATCCTCTATGTAGTTTGACCCCCATGCACCCACTCAAAACACATATCAACCGAACCATCACCGTTTGATCATGTTCAGTCGAAGCCAAAGCTATGGCCCATTACCATTAACATTCAAAGGAAAGACTAAATTAGGGTACTGTTAGATGTCCATGTCCATATATATATATATGAGCTAGAAAGGACTGCCTTGCCTTTCCTTGTATCTCTCTCAAATATTCTTCAAAAGATGAAGAACCGCTTTCACCTCTGCACCCTCCTTGTTGCTTTTCTCCTCCTTCTGTCTACTCCAAGGTTGTACGCCATTAGGGTGAGCGTTTCCGGCCCTTCCAGTACTGCCACCGGCCAACAAGCGTTTCGTCCCAAGTATAACGCTCCCATCGCCGACCGAGCCAGATCCTTCGAATCAGAGAAGCGAAGGGTGCCTACAGGTTCCAACCCCTTACACAACAAGCGATAGTTGTGGATTTTCTGGGTGGCGATCGAAGAATACCCATGTTCAGATAATATTAATTTATATCTTCCTTTTAATTTACTTCTGTTACATATATAGGTTGGCTTTGCTAGCGGCTTTGTTACCTTTGATAATTTGGTCGTTAAGAGATGTTGTACAGAAGGTAAAGAAGAATGTTTATTAATTTGTAGATTTCATATCTAAGTTTTAGAATCGTATAGTCATATTTAATTGCTTTTCTACCCAGTAGCTAGCTAGGCTTTTTATCTTTGGCGTGAGATGTTTCATGTATATGCAAAACTTAATAAAGCTATTCATAGGAATCGCTGTGTGTTGTTCAGTAAGCTAGCTCGATACAGGAATTAGGATGCGTTAATTGCTTCTGTAGCATCCTCTGATGAAGGCCGAGAAGTGGCTTTATTTGCCTTATCGATCGGTTTAGATGCCAAGAATGCGCAAAACCAACTATATGATTGTCATAGTTTTATGAATCCAATGTGTTTCTCTATGTTTTCTTGATTTATAACTACACCCATGCAAAGAAAATTTTTCTCTATGAATTCATGCTGGGTATTGATCGAATATCATTTCTATATATCGCAGCAGGCCGGAAACGATCATCAAGCATGCAGCTGTTACACTAACATCAAAGCGTTACAGACTTTAATAGGTTTATGACTTCATAATTTAAGATGACCCAATTGAGTGTCTCTGATGCTGAATTATTACTTGCACCCAGTTTCACAGTTCACGCACAACTAGGATGATAGGGCCCTCAGTTTGAATGCAGACAGTGTAAATGCCCTTTATTTCATACAACCACCATGCAATTAAGGGAATTAAACCCTTCTGCACAGAAAAGGAATATATGCGTTGGTCCAAGCTAGCTAGGTTTCAACATATATATATATATATATATATATAGTCTCCATTCTCCAATACAATTTAAGGTGCATCAGAAAATGCAGTAGGCCGTAATTACCACTAGCCTTCCACTGTGGTACTACTCCCAGATCAGATGAATCCCAGAGATGTACTTTTGAAGGTATCAGAAACACTTAAATTTTCTCTGATATAGCAGAGAGATTATGGGCAAAAGGTACATGAAGAGCATGAAAGCAGGAGACTCCCTGCATATAATAATCCTGCATTGAATTGTGAGGGAAAGTAGCTGTAATTGGTTGAGAAGGGTGAGGGGTGAGGGCGAGGGTGGTCCATTGCGAATTAGTGGCGTGCACATACTGGTTACAGTAGTACTATACCCCACCTGCCTTTATGTATGCGCGTGTCTTTGTATATTTGAGCAGTAAAAAGCTAGTTGAACAAATCATTGTGAAGTCGGAAAAAATAAAAAAGAAACCCATTGTATATGCTAATGGCCAGCACTTAAAAAGCCCCAGAAGAAATTTCAAATGAACGTGGGAAACTCGACCGGTACGTTGCCACGGCCGGCACCATATAATAGTATATATATATGATCATGTGCGACCAATTCCAAATTTTGTGTTATGCTTTTTTGCCGAAGAGAGAATTATATAAATTTTATTGAAAAAGTACTCTAGCTACCCGGGATGATCATCAGGTATTGTCTATATATGAAAATATTTCTGGCTGATCTGGTCGTACTGGTTGATCTTGGTGAGGACATGAATTTCAGCTGATAATTAATTAAGCAGGTTGAATTTGTCCAAAGTGATCGAGGACGGCAAGCTTGATCATGCTGATCAACAGAACAGAAGTTTAAAAGCTCTAATCCTAATAATTACTCCCTTGCAGTTTAGGCAGGAGACATCAACGGCCAATATTATCATGCATGGTACAAGGGTGCATGACAACGCTAGCTAGCTGGATAGATAGAATGTTCAGAAAGCACAAAATAATTCCGATATTAGGATTTCGATCGGCCATGAGGTAAATCATCAAGTCTGAAATATTAGGTGATCTTTTGCAACTTGAAAGGATCTAAAAGGGATTATATATATATATATTTATATATATGTTCAATGTTGGTAAGAATGAAGACTAATTAACATGAGGGACAAGTCATGATGCGGAAAGTTGCAACAATGATGTGCCAAAAGAAATTCTTGGAGAGAGAGCGAGAGAGGTCCAGATTAATGGGTATCTTTTCTCCCAAGCAAAATAGACAATGTGCATGCCTTAGCTAGCTTACTGCTTGCTCCCCAAGAAAATAGTTGACTGCTAGCTAGTACTCTAATATATATGGTCTGCAGATTGTTAAGACTTTTTAATTAATAATAGCCGTGATGCTTGACTCGTATTAATATATAGTTAATTATCCCTATATGTTCCATCCCAAATACACGTACGTAATTTAAGTACGAGCTAGAGATGATCAGTAGCTAGCTAGGAACAAGTTTTTAGTTTTCAAAATCCCAACTTTTCTTTATAAATTTTCAGCCAATTACCCACTTTTGTCTTGATTATATATAATCAATTTCATAACCCTTTTTAATTTTTTTCCAAACATTGGCCTTTAAATTCACTTTTGCTAGTAACTCTATTAAAAAATAAGTTTCTATTTAGGGTTGGTAGTAATTTGTTTTATTGCGTCGGGTTCAAATCTTTATTACGTCGCGGTACTTGAGCTCTAGCCGTATATGAATTAATTATATATGATAGATTAAACTAGTTATATTCTTTGGACATAACTCGTTTATGTTTTATCGGGTTCATATTATATTCATGAGTGATGTATTGAGTTTTTTTTTTTTTTTTTGGGAAAACAGAATTCCATTAATAGAAACTCAACAATAGTCAAGAATACAATGGGGAATATTTCCCCTATCAACAGTAGAAGTGGAATGTAACAGTGCATCCCTAGCAAGCTTGTGAGCAGCTTTGTTTCCTTCCCTCCTTACATGTGTAGCTGACCAATCTTCATAGAAACTCAACTGGTTCTTTACATCTTTTATAAGCATACCCGTTGCTGACCAATTCTCCTTCTTACTGTTAATAGTTGAGATGACTACCTTCGAGTCGCCTTCAAGAATGATTCTTGTAATTCCCATCTTTAGACCAAAACAAGATGCTTCCATAGCTCCAACAACCTCTGCCAGTAGAGCATCTGGGTAAAGGGGTCTGTGTTGCTTTGAGGATGCCACAACCCTCCCATTCCAGTCCCTGATGATTAAGTCTATCCCAATCTTACACTGAGTCTTATCAACTGTAGCGTCCCAGTTAAGTTTGTAGATGTTTGTAGGGGGTGGGTTCCATATAGGGATCACAGGCTGCAAAGATCTAGGCTGATCAGATTCACTTGTTGGGCCAGTTCTCAACTCAAAAAGAGTATCCTTAGCCAATTTTGCTACTGAGTTGGGGCACCTGAACTCTTACTGAAAAATTAAGTGGTTTCTCCTCATCCAAACTCTTCTTGCCACCACAGTAAACTTTTCTACCAGTTTCATACCTCCTATTGCAATCAACTCTAAGATGAGGCTCTTGATGGCAGGTTTGGGGGATGAAAGTTTTTGAAGTTTTCTAGAGCACTGGTGCCATACATTCTGTGAAGCAGGACAGTTCCATATGGCATGCGTTACATTCTCCTCTTCCAATAGACATATAGGATATAAAGGCTTCTCAATGATCTTTTTCTTAAAAAGATTTTGGTTTGTAGGCAGTCCTTCATGGTAGGCTCTCCATAGAAACTGCTTGTCAGCAGGAGTGATCTGTAGTTGCCATAAGCTCAACCAAACACTCTCATCATTAGAGCTACTAGAAGCCTGGCCTTTCACAGATTCCATGAGGTCCATATGCAAGTGGTAGGCACTCCTCACAGAGAATGACCCTTGAGTTGTGCATGACCAAATTAGCTTGTCAGGACTGTTGTTGTAGCTAATTGGGATCTACAAGATCAATGCAACCTCTTCAGGCAAGAACATCTCCTCCACCATACTAGTCTTCCACTGTTTTGTGCACAGGTCAATTAAACAACTAACAGAAGCCTCAGGGCCCAACCCCCTCACAGGACTCGTAATTGTAGCAGATGGTAGGCTAGGAACCCACTTGTCCTCCCAAATTTTGATAGCTTCACCATTCCCTACTCTCCATCTTGTGCCCCTCTTTAAAATATCTCTAGCATCCAAAATACTTCTCCAAACAAATGAGGGTCTGCTTCCTAAATTGGCTTGAAAGAATTCACTATGAGGAAAATACTTAGCTTTGAGCACTTGAGAAGCTAGAGCTTGAGGATGGTGTAGTAGCTTCTAACCTTATTTTGCCAGCATTGCCAGATTGAAACTATGTAAATCTCTGAAGTCTTATCAAGTATTGCCAGCATTAACGAGGACGGAGTAAGACACGGATTCCACACACTTCATCACAAGTCTTATCCAGGCATCACCAAAGCCCATTTTTTTCATCACTTCTCTTAGAAAGTCTCATTCAATACGATCATACGCCTTGCTCATATCTAGCTTCAAAGCCATGAAGCCCTCTTTCCCTTTCAATCTATAATTCATGGAGTGTAAGGCCTCAAAGGCCACTATGATGTTATCAGAGATTTGTCTGCCAAGGACAAATGCTGATTGGGTGGGGGAAATAATGTCTTGGAGGATCAGTTTCAACCTGTTGGCTATGGATTTTGATACAATCTTATACAAAACATTACAGAGGCTTATAGGTCGAAAATCATATACTTTAGAGGGACAATTAAGCTTAGGAATGAGGGCAATATGAGTAGAGCTTATAGTATCAAACTGACCTTCTGAATTGAGTAAGAAGAGGGTAGCTTCACTTGCCTCGTGGCCCACAGTGCCCCAATGATTTTGATAGAAAGCTGGAGGGAAGCCATCTGGCCCTGGTGAGCTTAGAGAATTCATACTAAAAAGGGCTTCTTCAACTTCTTGCCTTGTGAACTTTCTAAGTAGCTTTGAGTTCATATCATCAGTGATAGTTTTGTCTAAGTGCTTTAGGCAGAGAGGGATGTCTTCAGGCCAGGATGTAGTGAAGAGTCCTTTGAAGAAGGTCTGGACTTTTGCATTGATCTCCTCCTTAGTCACTGCCTCTTGTCCAGTTTCATTTGTTACTCTTTTCTTCATTGGGTAGCGCACTGGTAAAAAAACTTAGTATTTCTATCCCCTTCCCTCAACCATTTCTGTTTTTTCCTTTGTCTCCATTTTTTGTCATCCTCCTCGAGCAGTTTATCTAATTCTTGTTTTTTGGCCCTTATGACCTTTATTAAGCTCCTTGTGTTGGCCTTTTGTAAGTCAGAAAGTTGTTGATGCTTAGCTTTGATCTCTTTTTTTGATCCATTAGCAGTTGCTTTTCCCCATACTTCGAGCTTTTCTTAGCATTTGGACAAACCTGCAGTTGCCAACTCAAGTTTGTTTTGTGCCAAACCAGGGCCTTTCCATGCCTCCTTTACAACCTTATGGCACTCCTCTCTGATTTCCCAACAGGCCTCATAACGAAAAGGCCTCTCCCTTCTCGTAAAGAACTGATCTTTGGAAGAGATGGATATAATTAGAGGTCTATGATCTGATTTAAGGGTGCCACTGTTCTCACCATTGTACCTGAGAACAATTCAATCCATTTTGCATTAGCACAAGCCCTATCCAGTTTTTCCTTGGTGAATTGTGGACCTTATCTATTATTGCACTACGTGTACTTGTCTCCTGAGTAACCCAAATTACTTAAACCATTCTTAATAAGGGCTTGTCTGAAGCCTTCCATCTGAGAGCAGGGTCTGACACGCCCTCCGTACTTCTCTCCATTATGCAAGATTTCATTATAGTCCCATACACAAAACCATGGTACATTATCAGTAGGTTTTAATGCTTGCAGTAAGTTCAGGTGTTGTATCTCTTTGAGGCCATCGGATGTCCATAAAATCCTGTCATGAGCCAATCCCCCTTATCACCCATTTGTTTGATTTTGAGGGAGATTTGATAATGAGAATAAGATTTTAGTGACGCATTCAAATCATCCTTCCACAAGAAAGCTAGGCCACCACTTGCCCCCCTGCTGTCCACCACAAAACAGTTTTGCATTCCTAGCCTTAACTTCACTTTCTCCAGCTTTAACTTGGAACACTTGGTATCAATTAGGAAGATAAGACTTGAGGCCTTAGTCTTCACCAGAAGGTGAAGTTCGTGAACTGTCCGAGAGTTTCCAGGCCCTCGGCAGTTCCAGCTTATGCAATTCATGGCTGTTAGTGGTGCTGTCTAGCAGCCACCACCAATTTTTCTTCCTTAACCTCCCCCATTGATAGTAGATTAAGTTTCTGTTTTCTACTAACTTCAGATAAACTGGTTTCATCTTGAGCCGAAATAAGGTTCCTCTTCAAAGTGATTATGGAGTGCCCCTTTTGAGTATGATCATGATAATTATCGACTAAAGACATATTTTGGGTCCTTGCCCTCCTTTTCCATTGTGGTTTCTTCTTAACTTGAGCGAGCTAATTAATCTTATGGGACATAAACTGGTTTAGTAAATTAACTTGAGATGCTAATGAGGACCCAACTGCTGCCGTTTGAGGGTCATCTTTATGCCTGGCAGGTAACTTCACCACATCAGCTAAGTCTCCTAAGGGACCACCCCCTTTTCTAGTAGGGTTTGAAGCTTTCCCACTAACCCTGAAAATCCTCCATTAAAATCTTTTCTGTCAGTTTCCTTATCATTAAAAAGGGCACCTGTTTGACCTTTAGCAACGGTAGGTAGTTCTGGTGATTTCTCCTTGAGGTTTTCCATTTTAGTCAAGTCAACCTGCCTCTTCTGTTGGACCTCCTTTTTAGGACTCGGGAAAGAGTGTTTGCCTATAGGAAGATCCTGAAATTTAGGGGACTGATTGAGGTCGATAGGATTACCTCCCTCCTATGTCTGTTCCTGCTGCCAACATGGCTGTTCAAAGCTTCGACCATCGCCCTCATATCTCTTGGTAATGGTGCTACCAGCCCTTTGAGGGTTAGCACAGAACCGAGGGCCAAAATCTTTGCTTGGCATACCATTGCTTCCTCGAGGACCCTTCGAGCAACCACCTTCCTTATGCTTGATAACTCCACACTGATAACAAAAGGACGGGAGTCGTTCATATTTGATTGATAGCCATACCTACTTCTCCTCCAACTTCAGCAACCTCCTCCGACACAGAGGCCTTGTGATGTCCATCTCCACTTTCATCAATAAAAAAGGACCCCATGCACTACCTGACCCATTGGTATCCATCTCAAGAACTCTCCCAACTCTGGAGCTGACTTGCATTCCTATTCCCTAAGTCATGCTCACCAAAGGCATGTTATGAACTAGGATCCAGAAAACCTTAGAAGAGAAAGTGGACTTCTCTTGAGCTTTAGTCCCATCAAGATCCTCCATGCAAACCAGGAACCTATCAAAGGTCCATGGCCTACCGAGCAAGACCTTCCGTTTATCCTGTTGGTGTTGAAACTCTACCAAGAATTTATTGTGACCCATCTCTTTAAACTGTACCCAACCCTCTGTGCTCCAAACCTTTGCCATTGTATTGCGAAAAGCTTCTTTGTTGACCATTCTCTCAGAGATGACCAGGGACATGATGCATAACTTACCTCTATCCACTTCTCTTTTGACTTCAGACTGTGGAAACTCCACCTCAGCTCTCTATTATTCAGATAAGGAGAAGCTTTTCCACATCTTCTCTAGCTCAGTCTCCATTGCACCCCACAACCAACGTACAGGGAGACCACCTTTGCTTTTGCAAAGACTAAACCTCAACCTCTTAGAGGAGGACCCCCACCTCTAGTGATGTATTGAGTTGGGATCATGTATGAATCAATTTTAATCTAACCATCTAATTGAATAGATTAGACCTCTCGACCCTAATTCGTTATCTTTGTACAAGATTGGTTTCGAATTCACAAATAGCGGCATAATTGAACCTAATTTTATTGGTAGTAATAAATTATAATACCTTTGACTAACATCTACCGCATCATGCAATTTATGTAAGCAACAGATATAGAACATTTTCATACTCGTGTTCACCAAATTTGAAACGAATCAATCCGTTTGGATTCAGAGATGAGTTGAGATAATTTTAAATGAGTTTAATAAAATATTGTTAGAATATTACTTTTAATATTATTATTATTTTAGAATTTAAAAATGTTGAATTATTTATTATATTTTATGTAAAATTTTTAAAAAAATTATCTGATGAGATGATATCAGTTGAGATGAGTTAAAGTGGATCTCAAATCCAAACAAGAGCAGGAAAAAGAAATTACGCAATTCCTCTCTGCAACACATAAAACTATTATATTTTATTATAAATTAAATATATCATATTATATAAAATCACATAAATTTATCAATTTATTTTTATAAAATTTATCTTCGCCAAATTTCAAACCTGATTTTTTATTTTATGTTTTGGTTAGTTTGACAAATTTCGTGTTCAGAAATCTTTCTCATACACTATAAAAAGGATAGAAAAGAAGACGGAAAGCAGCAGCCTGAAACTATATAGGTCATTTCAAATTTGCCATTCGTGTTCAAAATTTTAAACCATTCATTCAATCAGAGCCAAGTCTTGCATAAGCGTAGAGAGGCGGAGACCGAGTGAGAGATGAGTTTTCTGGCGGGAAGATTAGCAGGAAAAGAGGGTGCGTATTTTTTCCAGGAATCCAAACACGCTGTAAGCCGGCTTGCTCAGAAAAACACAACCCAAAAGAATCCTACTCCTCTGCCTGGTCCTTCTTCTTCTACTGCAGCTCACCAAGAAGCCTATGCGGACGTGCTCCCTGAGGTGCTGATGCATTCTCTGCCCCCCAATATTTATTACCAGTCCTCGGAATCCTCGTCTCTATCCACCTCCAAGTGGGTTCTTCATTCGGATCCCAACAAAAGGCCCCCTTTGTCTGCTGAGGCTCTCAACCCTCTCAGGGCTTATCTGTCTCTGCCCCAGGTCACCTTTGGCCCCAAAAGGTCCTTTTTTCTTTATTATATGTTTCCCCTTTAGGGTTTTGTTTGGTAGCTGAGAAATGTGGGACAGAGGAAGAAATCGAATATTTGAGGCCTACGAACTTCTGGTACCCAGAAAGTAGAATCCTGCACGGATGTCACCTTTGGCACCCAAAGTCTTGTTTTCTTAACTATTCTCTTTTGGTTTTTTGGTTGCTGAAATTGTAGGGAACAAAGAGAAATTGAATTTTGAGGCTTCACTGGAAACATCTAGCTGGTCCCTATAACTGGGTTAAGTGTTCAATTGAATCTTTTTTATGCTGTTACCTCACAAGGCAGACCTTTTGCTTTTCATTGATGTGAGACGGATAATAAATAAACAGTGGAGTCTAGAAAGGTTCTCTCTAGTTGGAGATATAAATGGTAGAATGGATTTTGAATCTTAAACCTTTTTTTCTTTTGTCTAGAAGGCACAAACCCTCCTTCTAGGTTCCAAGTTCTTTGGTATGTACCAGAATTGCTGTGAAATGTTGTTGTAGTTCGGAAAGTGTGATATCAAAATGCTCTGAAATTTTCCAAGTTCAGTTTTCAAATCATAAATAGAGAGATTCTGAGCAAGCAATGTGCGTGAAGCAGGTGGGAATTGCCCCAGGTCGAACACTCCGTTTCAGCCTCGACAGCAAATTTGCGCCACGACAGGCATGCCCCCATTAATCCTGAGAAGTTGAAGGCTGCAGCTGAGGGTCTTAAACAAGGTCTCTGTCTCTCTCTCTATATATTAGCCCTTAAATAAGTACATACAGCTGCTGTTAGCCCTTTATTTGACACAAAACACATAAACAGAATTAGGAAAACTTCTGTCTTTTCTGCAGAAAACAAATTAGAAAATAAAAGAAGTCTATCATGCTGGCAAATAAAGCTTTTGATCATTGATATCCTAATACAACTAAGCAGAATACAGCTTGCCCATGACAACTCTCTTAGATAAATAAGGTCTGCACTTGACATAGTTACAAATCAATCTGTCAGATGTGTCTAAAATTCAAAAACTGTGTGCAAAACAGCTCTAATTAGATTTCAAACAGTTTTAATCCCATTCTAGTTTGTGAGTTTTTACTAGAGATCCATTGCACCTAGCCATTAACAGATTGGGGATGTCTGGCACTTTTGAATCACAACATAAAGAATGAAAGCTAATCACAAATAACAATGGTGGAGGTAGAAAAAAAGTTTCATTTTAGTAATACGTGTTGGGAGAAACCATCCTGAAACTTAGCAGCCACTTTCTTGTTGGATCAATTATTGCCCAGAACCCTATGGACGAAGGTGGTTCTGAACTTGGGTTTGTATGCCCTTGCCATATTCTTTTGTGCTTAAAACTCTTATGTTGCTTTGATGGTTGATTAGCTCAAATCTCAAGAGTAATTGATTCTTGGAAATTTAGGAGCTAGAATTCTCACGCTTTCCATTAGTTTTGTTTGGATAGACAGAGTACTTTCATTTATACTTTATTTTAGGCAACACTCCTTTAAAAAAAAGATATGAACTTTTATCATTGAAATAATCTTGTACATACTCCTTTTACTGCAAAAATCATAGGTTGGCAACTATGGATTACTTTTTAAATGACAAAAAGGCCCTTGAGCATTGATGAACATATTTTTCGAGGCAAGCCGCACGCTTGAAACCAAATCAAGTTTCAAGAAAAACAGGGAGTTACAGCGTCTTTTTTCGACAATCAACTACTACGCTAAGGGTGGTAGCTCATCTAGAGGAAAGTCTAAAGGGAGGGCATTGTGAAGACGGGGGAGGGGGGAATCAAGGTGTTAGGGTTGGTGTTCGGGTAGAGTTTTAGTTCTACGGGAAGCTAGGGGTTGGGTCGGGTCTGATGTATTTTGGGTGGTTTTTTTGGGCTTTTTGGGTCTTTAGGGGCTTGTTGGATCTTTTTGGGCAAGGTGTTTTCTTGTATACTTTCAGTGTACTTGGTTTCTCCTTTTGATATATAAAATTTTTTACTTATAAAAAAAAAAACATATTTTTGGGTGAGTCACGAATTTTTGTCCCTAAAACTAATTGAAGGAGTTACTTTTCAGTAAAATATTGAATTTAAGTGTTACATACTCATTTTAATAGAAACAAGATATTTGAGGATTTTCATTTCTTGCTCAAAAAATTTAAGTTAAAATGCTTGAGTTTTATGGAAACTAGTCACAGACTTGTGCAATATTTATCTGGAGTCATTATAGAACAATAGGACCTTTAGAACAGTGTCAATGATTTTTTTGGTCAGTAAAAAATAGTGTCAATACACCCATTTGGTTGAGTACCTTGATCTTATCTTCCTTTACCCTTGTTTGCTTCAATGGAAGCGATGAGAAACCTCACAAATTTTACTTACGTGGAAAGATAACCTAGTGCACTTTATATATTGTGTCAAATTAACTTTGGCCATTAAGAGTCATACTTACAGGCTCTTTAAGTTTCTCTAAAATTCAATTGCCTTTATGAATGTATTGGTTGCAAAACTAAATAAGCATTAGTTGAGGAAACAAAACAACCACCAACTTTCAGTGAAAAACTACTATTTTGATTAGATACAATATTGTCATTTAGTAATTTCAGCTTAATTACACATATTATTTGTTTTTCATTTCATTCCTTAAGGTGGGGTGGATGATATGGTCAAATAGGAACAAAGCTCCCTACTTCCCAAATCATATATTGTTATAAATTGTGTTGTTCATGGGAAGTATAATTCTTGAGAATTTTATCAAATGAATACTCAAAACTTTTGCAATTCTCCAGAATTAACAATTCATATCCTGAATGTAACACACTGAGTCACTCTTATGGTAAATTCTAAGACACTGTATTTTATGATAAAAAATAAAAAGCTTACAAGCTTTTGTTTTTGTTTTTCTGTATTAAATGAATGTCTTACTTACCATCGATGTGCCTGGTTTTTGTTTCTTCACAGTTGGTAAGGCATTTGCTGTTGGTACTGCTATTGTATTTGGAGGTGGTACCTTGATATTTGGACTGGCAGTCTCGAGGCTAGAGCTGCACAATGTAAGTATATATTTTCTATACCTCAACTCCTAAACGCTCTGTTCACTTTGCCGATATCCTGATCATGAATTACTCACTCCTGTCACCTGTGTAGCCGTTACCACAGTACACTACGTGTATATCTGCATTTGACAAAGTGTTAGTTCCAGTGTGTTCGTTTGTGAATTTGTTTTGTTTGAAATGCTATATTTGTATTTGGTTAGCAAGAAGTAAAGTTAGAAGTTTTAGTCTTTCAGATGTATCGATGAGTGGCAGCTTTCATTGCCGATACTCATAAATCCTGCTAACATAGATCTGAATTAGGCTTTAACATTACATGATACTGAAATCAATATCCCCATTGTTTGTGATTATTTTTGACATGTTTAGATAGTTGCACAGGCAAAGACAATGATGTATGCTACTTACTAGTATTCTCCAATTTCTATTTAGATAATTTTCACATATTTTTTATTTTTGGTTCACGTGCTAAGTTTATAAATATTGTCCTACTGTAGCGATCAGATCCAGTATTTGATTGTTGGCTATATCTTGTGGTATTTTGTTTGTATTCATTAATGGCTTTGTTCCATCCCTTCTAAGTGATGTTACCTTCCACCCGCAAGCCATGATCTTGCTTAAAATTATTAATTTTCTTTCAAATTAACATGAAATTATTGTTTAATTTAACAGAGTGAAGACATTCGAATGAGAGGAAGAGACCTGGTGGAGCCGAAATCTGAGATGATTAAGGAGCAACTGGTTCCCTTGAAAGCCTGGGTATGTCAAACAAAAGTTCTGAATGGTCTTGTTTTTTATTTTATTTTTTTCAGTATACCTTACAAGCAAACTAAGTCTAGAGCTTTTGATTTCAGGCTGATGATATGTCAAAGAAATGGCATTTGGAAAGGGATAAAGATATTAAAGAAAAGCCTATCATAAAAGAGCTTTCCAAGATTTTAGGTGCAAAGACATCCAATTGATTTTTTTCTTTTGTGCAAGTGGTTGTACTCTTTGCTCTGGTTGCAAGTCTTGTACAGGCGAGCAAAGGGGAAAATAATGCAGATACTTCTATGTTGTGCGAATGGATTAGCCGCCTGGGGCATGTTGTTGTACACTGTATATAAGTAAAAATGACAATACCACACTTAAGTGACAGAAAACTAGTCTGCTCACACTTTTGGTTACTCAATAAATAATAAATTTACATTTTTCTATCGGCTTAAGTTTTTGAGATTAGTAATGATTTTACATTGAATCAGAGCAGAGATTTTGAGTTCAAATTCTGACCACTTTATCTTATTTAATGAAATATTCTACGTGTTGAGTCGTCAATTGAGGGAGAATTTAGTCTACACATAAGGGGGAGTGTCAAGATATAAAATAAATAATAAAATATATATTTTCTCATCTGTTTAAATTTTTAGGACAAGAGGTGATTTCACAACAGTGAAATACTCTCCATTTTTCTTTACAAAAACTAAAACGACAGAGTCACATTATATCGGAACACAATTACTTTGGACTATACCAATGACAAAAATAGGGATAATAAAACAAACAAAACAAAAAGCTTTAGTGGCAACAAGGATATATGATTTTTTAATAAGCAAATTGCATTAAATTAAAAGTTGAGAGGTACAAGAGTAAAGGGTGGGGTGCCCCCAAACAAATGCCCTATTACCGTGCTTGCAATAGTTAAAAGAAAAATAAAAATAAAAAGAGAAAAATGGTAATGGACTAATGGTTCATGCCTTGTTTTAGAGAACCGCGTTAAGCTTTTGATGTCGTTCAATAAGTAGACTGACGGGTTGTTGACAAAAGCTACAACCAAGGTGCCGCAAGCAACCATATTGACGTGTTCGTTGGAGATTCCCATATCCACTACTTCCATGTCCTCGATCAAAAAGGTATGCACATAGTCATATGTTTAGAGTTGAAACAACAGGGTTGTTGGTAGTTCAACAGTGTTGCATGGCACTCTACCGACGTGTGGGGCGTGGAGAAACGTGTGCATAGTTTACATGCGTAGATGTGCAGCGGCGCGTGAGTTCCACACACTGATTTGACGAACAAATGTCACTCACGCATTGCTTCGTCTTGAACTCCATTTGGAGAGGTTATAGATCGTGGTCAACGGCCTTTAACTCTGTCGGTGGGATAGGTACATCACTTTTGGTTAGAAAGCGGTAGATTTGACATTTTCGACCTAGAAAGAAGAAAGGAGAAATGAAATAAATAAAAAACTAAATTTTTGATACAATAGCACGGTAAAGGAAGGACCGGAAGAGATGGATCCCTATGAGTGTTTTCTAGTTTTTGGTCGAGAGAATTGAGAGTTTGGTTGTATTTGGGTAATGTGGCATTTTTAAATATTTTATAAATAGTACTAAAAAAATAATAATAGACTATGAAATAGTACTAAATAGTAATGAAAATGAGGTGAAAAATAATAATAAAATAATAAATATTAGTGAAGCATTATAAGTGTTGATGACGTTTTTTGCGGGCATGGGCAAACCTTCGCGGTCAGTGTTACGATGCGAAGAATTTGAGGTCTCTGGCGATGTTTCGGTGCTGTTGTACGGTGGCGATTTGTACGTTCACGGTGGTGAATAGAAAATAAATGCAGTAAAAAGGTGTACACCAAGATTTACGTGGTTCGGCAATATGCCTACATCCACGGGAGTTTTGGGAGGGAAGTCTCTACTATAATATATCTGTTTATAATCACTCATGGAACCTCATATCTCACTGTATAGAGAAAGTTAGAGCTTCCGTCAATCTTCTGTTCTTTATCCTTTGGTGTTCAATCGTATCAGTGTCTTTTCTCTTGATCCCTCCTCCATTAGTTCTCCTTCTTTCATTATCAGTCAATCCGTCCGTTATCTGTCCTCTCCCCTTTATACATTTGTCTAACCTTTCACTGTACATGCCAGCCTGCCATGAGTTGGCTGGTCTCCCTTGCATGCACACATCTCATTCTCCTTTTGATATCTGCTCTCCCCATATCTTCCTGGTCTCCCTCTGAAATTTGCAGCCTCTATATCTCTTCTTATCTCCCTCTTGTCTCTTGTGGTATTTTAGTGGGCTAGACCCAATTTATGGGACATGGGTATTTTTCCCCCAACATACCCCGCTAATTTTTAGCACACTTGTGGGCTGGAAATTGTATGGTTTTATTGGAATTTCTATCCTGAGCGAGCCTGTCGAAGATGATTCCTATCCTAGACCGCGTAAAGCTCAAGCGCGGAGCTCGATTGGTCTAGTGACTCGTTTGAGATGGAGATTCTTTCTGATGGAGATTTGGTTCTGGAGATTCAGCTGATAGAGCTTTCGTTGATGGTGACACGCTATGGTGCAGAATCAAATCTCCAGCAGCGAAATCTCCATCAACGGAATCTCCATCATTGAAAGCTCTATCAACCGAATCTCCAGAACCAAATCTCCATAAAAAAGAATCTCCATCTCAAACGAGTCACTAGACCAGTCGAGCTCCGCGCTCAAGCTTTACGCGATCCAGGATAGAAATTCATTTTCGATAGGCTCGCCCATAACAGAAATTCCAATAAAACCATACAATTTTCAGCCCACAAGTGTGCTAAAAATTAGTGGGGTATGTTGGGGAAAAATACCCATGACTTATAAATTGGGTCTAGCCCACTAAAACACCACAAGAGACAAGAGGGAGACAAGAAGAAATATAGGAGCTGCAAATTTCAGAGGGAGACCAGGAAGATATGGGGGGAGCAGATATCAAAAAGAGAATGAGAGATGTGCACGCAAGGGAAACCAGCCAACTCATGGCAGGCTGGCATGTATGGTGAAAGGTCAAACAAATGTATAAAGGGAAGAGGACAGATGACTGACGGACTGACTGATAATGAAAGAAGGAGAACTAATGGAGGAAGGATCAAGAGAACAGATACTGATACGATTGAACACCAAAGGATAAAGAACAGAAGATTGACGGGAGCTCCAACTTTCTCTGTACAGTGAGATATGAGGTTCCATGAGTGATTGTAAATAAATATATTATAGTGAAGACTTCCCTCCCAAAACCCCTGTGGACTTAGGCATATTGCCGAACCACGTAAATCTTGGTGTCAACCTTTTTGCTGCATTTATTTTCTACTCACTACCGTGAACGTACGAATCGCCACCGTACAGCCGCACCGAAACACTGCTAGAGATCCCAAATTCTTCGCATCGCGGCACTGACTACGAAGATTTGCCCATGCCCGCAAAACACGTCATCAACAATGAGAATACATAAAAAAATACCTGAAAGGGGTAGTAAACTTGAAATTTTGAGAAAGGAGCTGAATCAACATTACGAGTTCTAAGAATTTTAGAAAATTTTAGACACAATTCCTCACATTTCCCCTACATTGCCTCACTTTCTCACTGGTTATCATTTGAAGTACAGCATGCATGCGTAGTGCGTACAACAACCCGAACTGATAACGATCAAAACCATCCGTGTCTTCCATAATATGATAATTCCCAATTCAATAAAACGATGAAATAACAACGGTAACTGAGAGGACCGGTTCCCAGTCGAAAGTTATAAGTGGGTAAGAAGTGGAGATCATTGGCAGGTGAGTTTAAACAAAATTCACGGACCCCACTTGGATAAACCTTGATTCAGGGGTTTAGAAGACACTACTACTCGGAGTCTCACCTTTGGCCTTGGGATCTGCAGACTATATTCATCAAGGTAAAACACACCCACGATTTTCTTGTTCTTTGTTCTTTCTTATGGTCATCTTCGTTACCATAATCGAATTATGTTCCTTCTTAAATTTTGTGTTTCTGTTCTCTTTGACTTTCTGGTTGGTTGCTGGGAAAAGGGGGTGGGAGAGAGAGAAGGGGGGGGGGGGG
>QEOT01123839.1:0-93698 GCA_003123785.1 Pterocarya stenoptera
TGATGTACCTCACAAAGAACTTCATATTATCCTACGTATACAACAAAAATGCATAATAAATTCACCTAGTTGCACCCTCGGATATTGCTACTACACCTGAAACATTTATGAACTCTTTTGGTCCATTCAAGGCTCAAGTAATTCGGCCATCAGGTTTCAAATATTGTTTCATTAAAGATATTTATAAAATTCATTCATTATATTGGATTATAGCCATATCTTCCTCCAGGCTTTGCTTCGTCCACCATATTGTTGGCCACAAAATTATTTGATCAACTGCAGCAACTTGGAGAGCAATAATTTCAGTGGCAACAATATCAAATTGAACTCAACTCTGGGTCTGATCTCTAGACTAAAACCAACACTTTCCCTTCTCAAGTTCAAGCTCTTTTAACACAAACCAATGTTCAATTTCAACCTCTTTGCAGTCCTCAAATGTATTCCATAACTACACTGAAGAGTTGAAAACCATGGAGGAGCCAACCAAACATGATGTACTTCAACATATTAGCTTTATCAAGTAATCATGATCTGATTAGAAAGAGAGGCATAAGCAGTCATATTCTAATATGATCATGTAGTGAATGTGATTAAAAATATATATATATATATATAGCAAAATGGTTTGGTGTAGTAATAGTCATACCTCCCTCGGTGCATGAGTGGAAGATCTCAACCAATAGCGTTGTAATATAGATAAAAGAAAAAAAAAATCAGCAATTAGTTTGATTAGTAAAAAAGTTGGGGATAAGAAATAAAACTGAGTAAATAAAAGCAGCAAGAAACCTGCTTTTAATATACCATCCCTCCTACATTTCTTTCTTGTATCATGGTGTCATCACCACAAAAAAATGCATATATTTCCAAGACTGATATAGTCAAAAGCCAGGTGCTTCCTATGTGATGCCCCTTTTTTTATTTGTTGGAAGATTATTTTAGTTAATTTAAATATTGATTCTTTTATTTTAATTTATTGTGTTTATCGTTGGGTTAATTTTTGATTTTTTAAGTTGTAAAATTTATTTTGATATGTTTTCTTAATATTAGATATTGTTTGCATTTAAATTGCTCTTTGTTTTAATTTATTTTATTGTTGGACTTTAATTATTTTATTTTATTAATATTGAATTGTAGTGTTTTGATTTGACTTTTAATTATTTTTATTGTGCCTTTCTCTTTTGTTGGGCTTACTATTTTCGGACTGGGCTATTTGGTTTAGTTCTTTTTCCTTTGGGCCCAGCCCATTCGGACTTCCAGCCCAAGCCTTGGGCAGCCCAGCCCAGCCCAGCCCTTTACTTATCCGTGCGTCATCGTTTTGGTCCCAAGCCTTGGGGCTCCTTCTCTTCTTTTCTTTTCTTCTTTCTTTCTTCCTCCTCCTCCTGCGCGCCGACTGCTCCTCACACCATTTTCGTTCACTTTTATTTCTCTCCTCAAACCGCGCGACAGCCCCACTTCTCTTCCCCTTCATTTTACTTTCTTGTTGTTCCTTCGGTTTTCACTTTGCAGTCTACTGCACAGTTCTTCCTCCATTTTTATTTTCGGTTTCTTCTCTCCAAATCTGTGATTTTTACAGGTAAATTTCCGGATTCTTCTTCTTGTTTTCAGCTCATTTTCTTGGTTCATTCTCCATATTTCCGTTCTACCGTGTTCCTTCTATCTTTCGGTTTTCATGTATATTTATTCTTTTTCTTTTCTTCTCACCATTGCAGGTTTATCCGAACATATATATATATATATATGTATATATATATATATTTATATACATATTCCTCTTGCTGTTTTTTTTTTTCCTATTCTTTTCGGCATTTTTCCCTTTGGTTGGTCTTCAAGCTCTGTTTCTTTTTAGCCCCATTGCCATGCTCTGTTTTCATCCATAGTCGAGCTCTATTTTGCCTTTACCGTGCCCTGTTTTTGGCTTACCCGTACTCTGTTTTTACCCTTTAGCCGTGCTGCATTTTTGCCTTAGCCGTGAGCTATTTTTCTGCCCATTTGTCGTGTTGCACCTTCTAACTATTTTATTCTAGTTTTATTTCAGTTAATCGGCCTCTTTTATCTCAAAAATATCACTTCAAAATTTTCCTTTTTTTAAAACTCTTCTTCATCTCCAAAATTGTGATTTTTGGTGATTTTGTTTTTTCCAGCTTGCTTTTGGCGCAAAACCGGGTGTTCATGTGCTTGCTTTTTCAACAATTGGATTTACGTGCTGTAAGTATTTTTTTAAAAATAATTTTTAAAATTTAAATATATTTTTACACTAATTTATATTTACTGTAAATTAATTGGTTGTGCCGGATTAAGTCCGAGGAGTAAGGGGGATTAGTTGGAATTTGGGAAGTGTTAATATTTTAGAATTTCGTGAATTTTAAGTTTTTGATAAATTAAAATAAGTACTTCAGGCATAATATGAGATTATCTATTTATTGGAGATTTATTTAAGTTGTATGAATTTTTATAGGTGACGATTGACAATTGTTCAGTACTGATGTGAAGAATTTCTGAATAAGCTATGAAGCCTAGGTAAGTGGGGTTCTTATGCTAGATTTTGCATAAAACAAAAAATGAACTGAGGTTGATTTATGAAAATGTGCATGCTTATCTTTGAAAAGAAATGTGAAAATAACCTCAGTTATTTGTTCGTCATTACTCATTGAACTCTGATGAAAGTGAAAGCATTTTTGTCATAACTGGTGTAAACATGAGCTTATTTTTGACATACTATTTCTGACCAATGCAATAAGAGCGAATATGAAAATTTGTGCATGATGTTGTTTTGGATCTGTTTGGATTATGAAGGTGATATGATTTTGTTCAATACTGTGTTTGGATAAGATGTAATTTCTAAAAACCTTGGCATGAATTTCTGATTCTGTATTCTGATTAAGTATGATTATGATGTTTTGCTCGGTTTCCGTTACGGCCCAACCACGGGTTATAATAGTAGATACGGCTCCACCACGAGTAATAATAGTGGATACGGCCCAACCACATGTTATAATAGTGGATACGGCCCCACCATGGGTAATAATAGTGGATATGGCTCAACCACGGGTAACAATAGTGGATACGGCTCAACCATGGGTTATAATAGTGGATACGGCCCTACCATAGGTTATAATAGTGGATACGGCCCAGCTACGGATATAATGGTGGTTTATAATGTGATGTCCCGATATGATGAAGATGATGTCTCAGATTTTGATATGCCAAAGGATATTTTTGAAATGAAATTATTTTTTGAATCTTTGCTCTAATATTTTGATAACATCTTTTGCTTCCGCACTTTGAAAATGGAAATATTTTGTTCTGCATTTTGATCTCTGTAAATGCTCATTTTTACATACTAGCATATGTTCTTTGCTTACTGAGTTGTTGATAACTCACCCCTTATCTTCATAATATTTTCAGAAGATTTTGGACATTTTAGCTGAGGATCAAGACTGTGAAGCATTGGGTGAGATGACTTAAGAGTAGTGGATTAAGAATAGAAAGCTTTCGATGAGTATTGGCGATTTTTGTTAAGAAATTTCATTGTGTCCTGACATCTTGGCGTTTTGAAGAATTGATTATATTGGGAAATTAGTTTGAATCAAGATTCCTTTATAATATTAGAAATTTGGAGTCTATAATTTTTATTGCTAAAATATGGGTTTAAGTGCCATGTAGAGAAGTTGATTTTTTTTGGGTTACTATATCGAGGATTTGATATATGAATTTGTGTGGTAAATTAAATTTGAAGTATTTACTTTTGATTTGGAGCTTTTGGAAGTATATTAACAATGTTAGAATTAATTATCTGGTAACATGAGTTAACTCTCAGGATCCGGGGCATTACATCCTACCATGCATTCTGCTCTAAACTTCTAAAAAAAACAATATATATTAAGCAGATAAAATCTGGGGGAAATTGTGCATACCTGGCAATTCAAACACTCGAATTATCAAATTATCCGAGGGGCATCTATTACTTGGATAAACAACTACAAAACCAACAGTACAACATCCTAACTCTATGAGCACAATATCAGAGACCTGATGTTTTAAATTGGTTTTATTTTAACCTTACACATAGCCAATCCGCAGCCATCCCCTTTAGTGGGTTCTGTTTTCGGAGAGTAATTGTGCCCAATGTGCAACATCACGACAACTGCTTACTAACATTGTGGAAATGAACGATATGTCTGCCAAATGCCTATGAATTTCTAGGATTTCGTCCAAGCTAATTTCTTGGAGCAGAGGACAGAATATGTTTAATACAAAGGAGGAAGAGCATCACTTGAATAATAATATTCTATCAAAACCTAAAAAGTACCACAATATTTGAGTTTTTAGTCCCTAGCTTTATGTGACTGAATGTAGATTAGACTGAAAACTAAGGACTTAAAGAAAATAAACAGACTATGCAGAATGAATGTAATGCCAGCCCAGTAAGTCATTCAAAAGTTCACATTATGTCATTTTCTACTCCCAAAGAAATTACTCCAAGAAACCATCCATGTCTAATTTACTGAGCCAAAGTTAAAATTGAAATTTGAAAGCTGCAAGATCTTGTCACCCTCTATGCCAGCTGATGAACCTTTTACTATAAAAAAGTTGTGTATTGGAAATGCAACTCAGTCCATAGTTTACAATTTTGTTTTGTTTTGGTTTATGATTGGAGTTTGAAATGGTGGGGAAAGACAAAAGAAAGGTTGCAAAACAGCAAAAGGATTGGTAATCCCAAGAATTGCTTCTCACCCAATGCTCGACATTAATACTAAGGAGCAATGCTACTCTTCTCAACCATTATCTTTTGAATGTCCCGGTCAACAACAGAGCTTTCAGGCCAAAAATATAATTAGTTTTCTGAAACTAATTATTCCGAAGGTATTGAAAATCTTGCACTCCAAGTAAGAAAGACACTGTGATCTCAACCATTAATTCAGAATAATTAGTTAGCAATTTTAAATTAAATCATAGTCTACACTTTTGATTTATAGGAAAAATGATTTGTATAATCTTAGGGATTTGGGAACTTGTCATGTCATGAGGGTTGGGATAGGCCAACCAGGTAGAGAAACTAATATTAGTTTAATTTCATTCAAATCAATGACTCCAATTTCTGCTAACAAGTACCAATAAAAAAACCAAATCATGCTACCTACACGTGGCAAACTAATATTACTTTGATTTCATTCAAATCAAACTAAAATTGATGCTAATCTTCACAGTGGAGGGGATACATGGCCAACAAAAAAAGTGTAATCGTGGGCAGTCAAACTTGTAATGAGATCTCTGATAATAGTCTAACTCAAACAAAATAGACTTTAATGTTTGGCCTCCCAACAGTTATAAAAATATATGCAAGTATTTCTAAAATGTTGTTTAATAATATTAGCTCTACAAATACATGCAAGCAGTTCCCACTCCTATTCTGTAAATCCTCTGACATTGGTAGTTTGCTACCAAATTAACAGACTAGAAGGTAAAGTGTGATTGTTACCTTGAAGGAGAGTGTTTTTGGCCCCGTGATGAAGGATCTGCTCAATATTTTTTTTGAATTTTTTTTTTTTACTTAATGGTTAGGGAAGACTATTAGTGAAGTTGTATTTTCCTAAAACTCCTGCCACATGGAAATTTTATAACTTGGCAAAATGCCAACCATTTTTTTTATTAACTACTCTCCCTATAAAAATTTGGTAATTCCTCTTTCTCTCTGAGTGGAGGTCCCCACCCCTGTCCTAGTGCAGGGCTAACGGCTTTTTTTTTTTTTTTTTTTCCTTTTCTCTGCAGATTGCTTTCCAGGGAAGGAAATTTGGGAAACCTGTACAAGAGACTATCTCTCACAGAGTTGGAAGAAGATGTCATACTGGTGGATACACAGAAGCTGGATGATGCGATTTTCAAAGGAGGGAAGTGTTTGATTCTAAAGTTGTTGACGGAGAGGTACTACAACAAAGAGGCCTTCAAGATGACGATGAGGAGGGCTTGGAGACCAGCAAAACAATTATGGTTTTGGGAGATGAATGCCTCCCTACTTCTGGTGGAGTTTGAAGATGCGAAAGACAAGGAGAGGGTTATACGGGTGGGTCCCTGGGCTTTTGATAAAGGCTTGGTGATGGTGAAGGAAATCAAAGATACTCAGCAAGAGCATCAGATTCAGCTCACAGTGGCGCTGTTTTGGGTAAGAATCTATGGCCTCCCTTTGATAGCTAGAGATGAGTACATTGGAATCTTATTGGGGTTTCTATCGGTAGAGTGGTTGAGGTGGATATTGATCAAGGGGAGATGAACTAGGGGGAGTATATGCGAGTGAGAGTAGAAATTGAAGTAGGGAAGCCTCTGCTTAGGCGAAAAAAGATGAATATGGGGATGGGTAAAACGTGTTGGGTTCGTTTTGCTTACAAGAGACTTCCTAATTTTTGTTATTGTTGTGGTAAGTTGGGTCATAGCCATCGGGAGTGTAGGAGCTGGGCAGAAAATCACAAGATGTTGGAGGAAAGGGGTTTACGTTACAGGTAGTGGATGAGAACTGAAGGAGGTGGGAGCGTTGGGATAGTATTCAGAAGGGGGAAAGGAAGGTTACTAAAATTATTGAAGATAGTAGGGATATGAAGAGGGGAGAAAAGGAGACCAAAGGTCTGGTAGGTGGGAATATGGATATTGAAACTCACCCTGAGGTGCCCTTTGGGTTGGTTGAGATGAGAGACTTGGCTACTGGGAGTAAGGAAAATGCATCTGTCAATGAGGTTCCCTCAGAGTTGGCAAAGGGTAAAGAAGAAGTGCAAAGGCTCTCTCTGTGTCCTAAGCTGATTTCCACCATGCAGTCTGGTACACAGGAAGTAGTGGAAGAAGATGTTGAAATTGGGGAGGGAAAAAAAGAAAAAAGGAAATAGATCTATACTAAGAAGGTCGCGCTATGTATGGTCTACGAATAGGACTACTTTGCAGTCCTAATATTGGAAGAGTATTGCTATTCATATGCCCATACACCAGACACCAAACTTTTTTTTATTTTTTTCAATTTTTTTTCAATTTTTTTTTGTTTTATTCTTCTTAAAACAATTAAATTTTTCTATTATCCATCCATATAACACACATTTGATAAGAAAAAAAAAATTAAAAAAATCACAAAAATAGTGGTGTGTGGTGTGTGAGGCTTAGGAATAGAATTTTTCATATTGGAATAGACAAAATTGTCTCCATTTTTATCATCACATTGACCAAAACACCCTTATTTCTAAATAAAGAACAATAAATTTGAAAAGTCATTTCGATTCCCTTCTCCCTCTCTGTGCCGTGCATCGGGGTCCTCCACTGCCTATCGCCCCACTGCCATGCATCTGAACGATATATGATTTGCTGCTAACAATCTCAAGTTATGCAATTCTTAACTATCCTGATCTAACCACTCCACATTATAGAAGCAAATTAGCTTCGAGAAAAAAGCGACAAAATGGAAAAAAAGAAGAAAAAAATACAACCAGATTTTAAGTTTTCATTTTCGAACTAAGTAAATTGGGCAGTAGATTGACGACTACAGAGATGGATCTGTACGAGGTGGGTAAAGAACCCCCACATCTCATAAAAATAAGGGCATCATACATCCTAAAGGGCGATTCCCATCAAACACCATTCGTGCGCGATCTCCTGGAAATTCAGGATCGTTTTGTAACAATCTTCTCTCATAAATTCCTTTTTTTTTTAGCATTTAGAAAGGTGAAAAAAAAGTAGAAAGAAAAATAAGGGAGGGAATTTGAAAAAGACGATGAGACGACGATAGGGGATGCTTCCGAAAAGTCAACGTCATCCAACGGTGGTGGTGGAGGGAAGTTGAGATCGAATGGCAAGGGATGTTTCCGGCACAAAGAAGATGAGATATTGCAGTCGTCGTCGATCACCGAAGAGGATGAGTCGCGGTTGCTGTGGCAATCCTCTCATTGAGATCGAACGACAGGGCCTGCTTCTGGCATAAAGACTTTTGATTGTAGCCATTCATCGACAAGATTACAATTATAGCAGGATTTGTGTTTTACTTAGAAAAAACGTTTTAACGAAAACGGCATAGGGGAGAGCTAAAACTGAATAATACTATTTCTAAGTGGAAAGAAGAAAAACCTCTCGCCCTTACCTTTACAGCTAGGGGAGAGTTGATTAAAATCACTGAACCAATTAGGTGGTGCTTGGAGACTACGTGTGTGGGGTAATGGGGCAAAGAGATTTTTCTGTCTGTGATCTGAGGAAGGAAGGGAGGATTTTTCTCTCTTCAGGAAGAAGGAGATCGAAAATGAAACACTGTCGTTTCATTTAGGCCTGCAAAGCAGTCCCCATTTGTGGACTGCAATAAGAATTACTCATACTAAGAAGCCATTAGGTTGCTGATTCACAAAACAAAGAATAAAGGGGAAAAAGATGGAGGAGAAAACAAGGAAAAGAGGGTAAAGCTGTTGAGTTGTCAATAGCTGAGTTGTTACAGCTGAGGAAAAGGAAAGGGAAGGCTGAGAAGGAAGATGATCTGGTAAGGGTGCCCAAACATATTCAAGAGGAGAATGCAAGAAGTGGGATTCGAGATGGGATGTCAAAACTGATATCGGCAGAGGTTGGTTGCTAGCCCTGCCAGAAGCCATGAAAACATTGAGCTCGAATACACGTGGGCTTGGGAGCCCACGGGGTATTCGAACACTTCAAGAGTTAGTCAAGAAGGAAGATCCCTATATTTTGTTTCTACAAGAAACAAGATTGACAATAAGAGCTATGGAAGGGTGTAGGGTGCGACTTGGGTTTTCAAACTATTTGGTTGTAGAGAGTGTGGGGAAGAGTGGGGGTATTGCATTGTTATGGAGAGCAAATGTGGACTTGAAAATTGTAAACTACTCTAGGTCACATATTCATGCTAGGAACTAGGATCTTGTATTTGGTTAATCTGGAACTTGCAAAGATTCTTTATGACATGGCCTGCCTTGGTTCCCATCATTCCCCCTCTCTTCAAAAGGATTCGACCTCGAATCTCCATCTGGATCAAAGGGAAAGAGGTTAGTCACATTGAAAATTGTAGAAACATGATACTTACTTGGAAGATCCACTTTATATGGATTATCATTAATTTTCTCAAGAATTTGAAAAGGTCTATCCAAGCTACTCCGGTTACAACAAGTGACAATATCAAACTTAAAGGAGAAAGTGGATTAAAACCATAAACAAATTAAAAGGAAAAATAAAAAATAGTTGTGTGCAAGGTTTTATAATATGCACACTCAAATAAGGGCAAATGATACTCCCTCAAACGTCCATGTAACAATTCAATAAATGGCAAATGATACGTCCACAAATGTTTATTAAACATATCCAAAGTTTTTCTTACACCAAAATAACCACTCCAATTATATGCAAACTAAAAGAATGGCAAGCAATACTCCCATAAACATTCATGTAACATGTTAATGAATGGCAACTGATACTCCAACAAATGCTCATGCAACATGTCAATGAATGACAAATGAAACTCCCACAAATATTCATGAAACACATCTAAAGTTTTTCTTTCACCAAAATGACCACTCCAACTATATGCAAACTCAATGAATGGCAAGCAATACTTGATCAAACGTTCATGCAAGATGTTAATGAATGACAAATGATACTTCCAAAAACGTTCATGCAACATGTCAATGAATGGCAAATGATATTCTCACAAACGTTCACGTAACACATTAATGAATGGCAAAGGATTCTCCCACAAATGTTTATGCAATATGGCAATGAATGGCAAATAATACTCCCACAAACGTTCATGCGACACGTCTAAAGTCTTCTTTGCACCAAAATAACCACTCCAATGATATGCAAACTCAATGAATGGCAATCAATACTTCCACCTATGGTCACGCCACACATTTAAAATCCTTTTCATATCAAAATGACTCAACAAACCACATCCATGCACTAGCATCTCACACATAAGACTAGTAGGTTCACAAAGTTTATCATCTCGAAACAAACACCAATCAAGTTTATAGAACTTACCATATGGTGTTTTCTCATATGTTCCATGCACACTAGCAAAGTCATCACCATTAACATGCAATTCCATATCATATTCAAATCTCAACAACTTTGCATCTAAAATGAAGACAAGGACATACCTTCTTACTAAGGCATCAACCACAAGATTTTCCTTACCTTCTGTGTATTTGATTACATGAGGAAATGTCTCAATGAATTGCACCCATTTGGTATGCATTCTATTAAACTTACGTTGTCCCTTCAAGTGCTTCAAGGACTCATGTTCTTCAAAGAAAGGTTGAGTAGGGATTGTCGCACTTGGCACAAAATTAATGTAATGTTTTATCTCTCTAATAGGTGGCAATCTACTAAATGCACCGCTATGAATCATGACCTCATATCCCTGCAATAAAGAAACAACACTAGGTAAATAGTCGTTAAATTCATTAGTATAAAAGGTTGCCTTAGCATAAGATCTCACTTTTATTTTTCTGTTTCTCTCTACAATCTCTCATTCTTTTTCCTCCCGTGGCTCAACTCTTTTTTCATGACTCTCAGCCACCTCTCTATATTCTTTTTCACTTTCTCTTTCTTTTGATGTTTGATCTCATTCTCTTTTTTCCTCTCACTCTCTTTTTCCTTTCACTCTCTTTTTTTCTTCATCTTTTTTTGAACTCTCAACTTCACAATTGTTTTTCAACTCATTCTCTTTTTTTCTTAAGGTCTCACTATTTCTTTTTTCCTCAATCTCACTTTGACTTTTTCTTTTCTGATCACTCTCACTCTTACTCATTCTTTTTTGATCACTCTCATTTTCACTCATTCTTTTTTAATCAATCTCACTTTTCAGTTTTAGTTGGTCTCCATGGACTTGTGTTGGAGCTAAAGGAGCAAGTTTGATTGTTTTTCCATCATTTTTAAAACTGTACATGTTCCTTAACTCATCATGGATCACTTTCCTATCATATTGCCACGGCTTCCCCAACAAAATATGGCTAGCATGCATAGGCACTACATCACAAAGCATCATATCCTGATATTTTCCAATAGAAAAAGAAACTAGCACTTGCTTATTTACCCTAACCTCCCCACAATCACTCAACCACTGCAACTTGTATGGTCTAGGGTGTTTCAAGGTAGATAAACTTTCTCAACTAAAGTAGTGCTAGCCAAATTAATACAACTCTTCACATCAATGATCATATTACATACCTTGTTATTGACGTGACATTTAGTATGAAAAATGTTCTCTCTTCGCTGCTCTGTATCATCCATCCTAATTTGTGTATTGAGAGCATGCCTAGCAACAAGAGACTTCCTATACTCTTCATTCTCATACCCAACCTCAATACTAGGCTCACGTCGCCTCTTATCTCTCCCAGCTTGCAAATTTCTGATCAGGACTTCTCGTTGATCCATCCTATCCCTCACTTCACCCAACACCAAGTTAAACCGCTCAAACTGTTGTTGCATGGCTTGCAATACAAAGGATGAGTTATCTGCCATCCCCTTTGGTAATTAGTCACTTCTACGAGACATTGTAATGTACTGCACAAAAAGAATGTTAGTGGAAAACCTCACACACTCCCTTACGTGTTTACACTCGAATAATGGCACTCCGCTCGTGTTTCACTCTTAATTGGCTTTTTTCCGATAATAGTCTTACACACTCTTGTCTTTTACCTCAAGAGTTTTCCCACTCAAGTTCTTTAAGAACTAATTGAACTCAATCCAGACAATGCAACCTTGTTTTATCCTAACTAGTAATTAGATCCAAGAGACAAAAACAAGAAAAACACAAAAGGAATAAACGACGACACAATAATCAAGAAAATTATCGAATGAAAGAGTAACTATAAGACAAGATACCAACTCTAATGATGTATGCAGCTTCTTTGATGATAAGGCTAAAAAAAAATTCAGATTTTCAATACTCTCTTTTTTTTTTTTTGGCGATTTTTTTTTTGGACGATTTCTTTTTTTCTTTTTTTCTTTTCTTTTCCTTTCTTTTCTTTTCAACATTTGAAATGATCACAATCAAAGGAATAAACAATTGACAAAACCCTAACCAAGAACAAGGCAACCCAAATCAAATAACAAGGTAACCTTAATGAAAGAATAAAGAAACCCTAGAAAACAATGAGAAATTCAGCAACCCTAGAATGAAGGAGATTTTAGAACTTTTTTTTTTTTATAAGTAATGCAAGAATTAAAAGATAAAATCAGATCTAATTGGAAACCGAGCTCTGAATACAAAAATGATATAAACCCGCAGGAAGAGAATCCCTTGAACCCACAATCAAATTGAAAACTCACCCAAGAAAGTCAAATCAAGTCAATGGATGGAGAATCAAGACCCGATGAGAACTCGTTTCAAGAACTTAGATTATATTAAAATCTTGACCCGTTGAAAAACCCGTCTCAAGAACCTAGATTACAAGGAAGAATGCCATAAAGGTTGTGATTTACCTTTAATAAGTTCAAAAATTCAATTAAAAACAAGAGGAGTAAAACTCAACTCACAATGAATAAATTCATCAAATTTCATAAACTTATTAAAATGAGGCTACAAAAAGTATTTCAACCTAAACCTAATTGAAACCCTATCCCAAAATAAACCCCTTTGTTCTAAAAATATCCCTAGATGAATAGTGATCTGCTACAGTGTTTCGGCTACAGTGAACAATGCCGCGCTACAGTACCTCTCTTCAAAACCCTAGTTCCTAGAATTGCAACTTTCCAAATAAGCCCTTGGCCAAAATACAAGGCCTTCCCAAAAACCCTAATTCATAAAAATAAGACATATGTGAGTCAAATATCATAAAGCCCAATTATTCTAAACTTATAAAATAATTCATTTAAATGATTTAAACAATTTGAAATCCTTCAAGTGCCCTCGGCCTTTAAGTCATATTATTGCCCTCTTCCATAGCTTGTATCAAATGAATCAAAATTGGCTCTTCATCCTTCAAGTCTATTTTGACTATTGGGCTCTTGCTTGACTCGTCCCATGAGGATTGCATCAATCCTTGCATTGCTTCTTTGATCTTCTTAGCTCTTGATCTTGTATTTGGTTCATCTAGAACTTGCAAAGATTCTTTATGACATGGCCCACCTTGGTTCCTATCACTACTTCACAGGGGTGTATGGCAATCCTAAATCAAGTTTAAGGGGAGTTACATGGAGGTTGATAAAGGAGCTATGCAGTGGAGATGGAAATGCATGGCTAGTGTGTGGGGATTTTAATGAAATACTCATGCAAAATGAAAAGAAGGGTGGGAAGAGAAGACCTAAATCACAGCTTGATGATTTTAGGGAGATGCTAGACACTTGTGCATTGAAAATCTGGGTTATAGTGGATCTCCTTTCACCTAGTGCAATAATAGGGAAGGAAGAGCAAGAATTTGGGAGAGATTGGATAGGTTCTTTGCAAACTCAGAATGGATCCAACTGTATCCTCATGCTACCGTAATTCATTGCACTGCTACTTATTCAGACCATATCCCCATATGGGTGAAGCCTTACAAGGGGTGTGGAAACTGTAAGAGGCAAGAGGATGTTCAGGTTTGAAGCGATGTGGTTGGGAGAAACTGAATCTGATGACATAGTTTAGGATAGTTGGAAACATACTTCAAGTGGGGATAAGATGAGAGAAGTGATGGATAAGATTGTTGGGTGTAGTCAGAAGTAGCAGGTGTGAAATAAAAGGAAATTTGGTAATGTCCAGTACCCAGTGGCTCAAGCACAGAGAAGACTACAATGTTTGCAAGGGAGGAATCACAGGGGGAGCTTTAATGAGGATCTGAAAAAGGCAAGGGAAGATGTACAAATCTGTTTGAAGAGAGAGGAAGTGATGTGGGGGTCAAAGGTCAAAATCTTTATGGCTGAAAGAGGGGATAAAAGCTAAAGATATTTTCACATGAAGGCCTCATAAAGAAGAAGAAAGAATAAGATTGTGAGGCTGCAAGATGAATCAGGGAACTGGTAGGAGGGTGAGGGGAAGGATAAGCTTTTTGTTGACTATTTTCAAGAGTTGTTCACCACCTCCAATCCTAGTGGAAAAACAGGCAGGGTTACAAAAGAGATGAATGAAGAGCAATGTATAGAGTATACTGAGAGAGAAGTGGATGAGGCACTTGCTCAGATGCACCCCACAAAGGCCCCTGGTCCAGATGTGATGGCACCTATATTCTTTCAAAAATACTGGAGTACCATTGGCAGGTTGACTACAGAAGCAGTTTTACAAGCATTGAATCAAGGTGGCTTCCCACTTTCTTTATACCACACTTTTATTACCCTTATTCCTAAGAAACAAGACTATCAAAATTGCTGAGGATAGCCCAATTAGCCTATGCAATGTACTTTATAAGCTTGTCTCAAAGGTAGTTGCAAATAGGCTTAAGAGATTTTTATCTTTTCTTATTTTTGATTCACAAAGCGCCGTTGTACCTGGAAGGCTTATTTCAGATAATGTAATAGTGGCATATGAACTCATACATTATCTGAAGCAGAAGAGGAAAGGGAAGAAAGGCTACATGTCTATTAAGGTAGATATGAATAAAGCCTATGATAGAGTGGAATGGAGCTTTGTAGAAAAGGTGATGGTGAAGATAGGGTTTGAGAAAAGGTTCATTAAGCTGATTATGAAGTATGTCTAGTCTTTCTCTTTTTCTGTTTTAATAAATGGTGTACCAAAGGGCCCAATTGTACCTAGTAGAGGATTAAGGCATGGGGATCCTCTATCCCCCTACTTGTTTTACATCCGATACACGATGGTGACCGATATACAATGCCACATGCCACCTACGCATTACATGGAGATGAGAGGAAAAGTTTTTGTGAGTGGTTGTCGGCTGTGAAATTTCATGATAGGTTCGCTGCCAATATTTCTTGTTGTGTTTCTGCACAAAATTTTTAGTTTCTAAAGTCATTATTGTCAGGTTTTTATGCAAAGACTACTTCTTGTTGCAGTGGGTGGGTATTTAAGAAAGGATATTAGCTTGACCTTGATTGAACTTAGCAACTTCTTCAAGGAATTATGCGCGAACACTTGATTGAAACCTATTGAAGTAGTTTGCCAGTGATATTGTCAATATTCTATGCAAGTTGGAGATGATCTTCCCCCTTTCTTTTTCGATGTTATGGTCCACCTAGCAGTTCATTTACCTCGTGAGGCTTTGCTTGGGGGCCTAGTTTAATATAAGTGGATGTACCCTTTTGAGAGGTACCTTGGCAAATTCAAACGGTATGTGAAGAATAAAGCTCACCCCGAAAGATGAATAGCAGAAGTGTATATTCATGTAGAATGCTTAACATTTTGCTTGATGTATCTCCATGATATTGAGACAAGGTTCAATCGAGAAGACTGAAACTTTGATGGGTTACCAGACGATGAGGGCTGAGACGGGTTCTCAGTTTTCACATAGAAAATTTGTCCCTTGGGTATAGCAACTCAACTTCAATTAGATGATAAATTGTTCAAGTCAACAAGCTGGTACGTCCTCAACAACCGTACTGAGATTGCACCCTACTTAGAGTATGGCTTAATTCCTTATGTTGTCCGATTACTAATAATGTTTCCTATGAACTCATTATGTCTAGCTAGGAGTAGCTTTTATCAGCTATTCTTGCTAGGCACAAATAGCATAATAATAGTTCTTTCTTTCTCTATGTAGTGAGCACTACAACACATGTAAGGAAAAGCACCCAAATTCTATCGATCGGACTCACTCACAACAGTTTCAAGATGGTTGAAGAAACGTGTAGGTTATATTGGCATATGAGCAACCCATAAACTAATGAATTGTTTTATTTAGCCAACATAGTAATATGCTGGTTTGTTGTTTACTTGGCTTGCCAGGTTCAAGAGTAGCGTATAATGGACCCTAGTGCTACCTCTCCTGATCTATATGCAGTAGCATGCGGTCTTGACCCATGTGTTGCATCGTACTGCTTGCATAATAAATGGCAAAAGGTTCCACACAAAGGAGTGATAACAATGTCGTCGAACTCAAAATTGCGGTGTGTTGGTAATTGGTGAACATCAGTCTAGCAATGTAGACTTTTATGGCATTCTAAGTGATGTTGTAGAGTTACGCTACATGGGATGGCGTCGTGTCTATTATTCAAATGTGAGTGGTTTGACGTTGGTGATCCTAGAAGATGAATATATGTGGATAACCATATTATTAGTGTCAATATGGATCGGACATGGTATGAGACGAACCATTTGTGTTAACATGCCAAGTTTCGCAGTGTTTTTACATCAAAGATCCAAGGGTGAAAGGTAGTTGGTACGTTGTGCAGAAGTATATAGACAAGAATGTATATGACATTCCACCCAGTCCTTGTTCTGTAGAGCATGATCGAGAAACAAGTGACACTGATTCCTATCAAGAGGATGAGTCATCTCACATTTACACTTCTGTCGAATGTGCTGATGTTGATGTGNGGAATATATGTGGATAACCATATTATTAGTGTCAATATGGATCGGACATGGTATGAGACGAACCATTTGTGTTAACATGCCAAGTTTCGCAGTGTTTTTACATCAAAGATCCAAGGGTGAAAGGTAGTTGGTACGTTGTGCAGAAGTATATAGACAAGAATGTATATGACATTCCACCCAATCCTTGTTCTGTAGAGCATGATCGAGAAACAAGTGACACTGATTCCTATCAAGAGGATGAGTCATCTCACATTTACACTTCTGTCGAATGTGCTGATGTTGATGTGGCAACTCCACTACATAGGAGTGACCTAGAATCAAGCCCGATTGATGACTTAGTAGTGATGGAAAACATTAATGAGCAAACTACAGAAATGGCATTTATAAATGACTATGACCTAGAGAGTTGTTGTGATGGATCAGAGGATACAGATTGCGGTAATGAGGATTCTGATGATGAGGATCTATTGATCGATGAAGATTTGTTGTCAGACTAGACCATCTAACAAGCCCAATCAATGTAAGGTGATTTTATTACATATCAAAGTTAAGTTTGATTATGTTTTCTATGGGAAATAATATTCTTTTTCTCAGGTATATGCTACTTCCCTCAGCTAGATAGTCACACTCAGGATCTTTAATATATTGGTTTTGTTATGGCATTCATTCTATTCACTGCCAAGTATTGTCTAAAAGCATGGTATGTTATTCTTTAGGGTACTAACCAAAGTCGACACCCTTGAGTGGAGGTGTTGCCTATGGGATTGAGTAATATTGGTTATATTTCTCAACCTTATAGTATTTTGGATATGGGTTCAATGCTACTATGTTCTCTAATGTTGTTGCATGGATTTCTTTTGTTTCTACAAGTTTTTTCCAAGTTCTGGCAAGTTGGAGGAAGTTGATGTTAGGTTTAGCATTACTGCAAGAATTATTTGTGGTTCCATTTTGCTTCTACGTAGCTTGTGGGAGCAAGTTATAATCCAGGAATTTGGGCTTCGGATAAAAAAACCACCTTGTAGTTATAGAAGCAAGTGTTGTAGAAATCTTTGTGGTTAAGCTCAATTCCTGGATGCATGCCATCATACATTGATTAACCACTTCAATTGGGGCTTGGGGGGAACAATCAATGAGAATTAAGAATAATACACTAACCCCTAGCTTGTTAATTATGTGGCTATCTAAGGGACATCTTGAGAGTTAATAATTTGAAGCTAAATTAGCAGGTTATTTCTCCATATATTTCAATTACTAATAATCTCGCCATGGACATCTAAATTACTGGTATGCTAATATCCTGCAATTATAATCAATTAGGAAAAAAAAGCCCCAAATTGATATGGTCTTCGTGCATCTGACCTGGTTCAAGAAATACAATCCATTTGTGAGAACAAGTTTTGGAACCCGGTTCAAGAATATTTAATTTAATTGAGGTTCCTTCAATTACAAATATGTTCTAATAAAATTTTGGAAATGTTTAATGTACAAGGTATAAATTGGAAATGAGTTAAGATTTGGTACTAGTGGACAAAATTAAGTCTGATGGAATTAAACTTACCAATTTATGACGGGCGGGAGATATTTGCGCTCTAGTGGGAAAATAAGGGGTAAAAGTGGAAATTAACTTAGATAAAAAGTCTTTCTTGACAACAAAGTACACAAAACAGGGGTATATGCAGGCCAGTCACTTTCATTCGTCATTGATGTGCTTAAGCAAGAGAAACTGGTTTCTTTAGCCTCTTATTAGAAGTTCTTTCTTCGGAAAATATCTTGGAGATAGCTGTTATTAAAGGTTCCAACTTTTAGAAGCTAAGGCCGAAGATCATTCTACCAGCCTTGTCAGTGAACTTGGGTGCTTCTAGATGCTGAAGGCCTAAAGGTATAGACATCCCAACCCTAACTTGTTATCAACATGCAAGCTAAAGTTTTCAGGGAGTTCTTTTGTTCAAATTTTAAGTCTTCTAAGTCTTCAGCAACCCTTGTTTTCCACCCAAATTATTTAGCTTCTAGCTGCTAAAGGCCTAAAGTTATGGATATCCTTACCCTAACTTGTTATCAACATGCAAGCTAAAGTTTTCTAGGAGCTTTTTTGTTCAAATAATAAATCTTATAACTCTTCAGAAACCCTTGTTTTCCACCCAAAATTTGACCTTCACCATACATGCAATGTATATAGATAGATGGATTTTCTAAAGCATTTTCATAGTTTCTTCTGCTGTTTGAAAATGATGGAACTTGAGTGATCATAACCTTTCAGTGGAAAGCTTGAGAGGTGGAGCAGTTTTTGGTGGCTTTGTATGGATTAGATGGTTCATGCGAAGCTTTCTTGTAGTGGAGGTTAGTGGTTGCTGAAGTCTTGGACTACAACTTAGGTAACTTCTCTACATACTATTCTGACCAGTGTAAAGGTTGCCATTACCAAAGTTAGGCAGAAAATATTTTCTGCCTAAGACCCAACAAGTTGATGATTTCTAGACCAATATGGTGTATACAAAGAATTTTATACCAATTATATTCAGGAATTTGCATTCTAATTACATAGATAGAAGCAGTTGATAATATTTCCAGGCAGTACTAGAGGTTTAGACATTTCTTATGGTTATTTGTGGAAAAATGTTAACACTATAATATTTATAACATAGCATGTACCCTTTTGACAGAGATTGGTAATAATATTGTAAATAACTTGTATTATCACTGTCTTCAAAAAAGTTAACAATAGTGGGTTTAATCTATACTTACCAGATTTCTCGATATATCACAATCAACAACTATCAAAAGATGGCTCCAAGTGCAAGAGGTAGAGGGAGTGGGCGAGGTGCAGCTAGTAAACGTGTTCGGGCTGCCACTATTATACAACCACCACAAGATCCAAAACTTAATTCATGGGCCCTTAGAGATGATCATAGTGATACTCTATCGGATGACTCAACACAGCCACCAGATAGAGTATTGGACACTTGTTTTGACAACCAATAGTGGATTAATCCACATGTAGTACAAAATATGAATGATAATGGTAAGTTGGTATGCACATAAATACTGATTGTTATACTTCTGTTAATTAATTTATAGATCTGATTATGTCTTGTTTCTCTCCTTATAACATTGAGTATCCCTCATACAGAGGTAAATGCTGGCTCGGTGCATATGCCCTTAGTGGTGCCCCCAAAGAAACGTGGACGTGGACCCGCAAAGTGTACGGAGTTTGATAAGTTGCATAAGCATGGGAAAATCCCTCTGAAAATAAATGATGGGCACATAGTACCCTGCTGTGAAAATGCAACCATGTTTACCACTAGGGTGACATGGATATTGAAGCATAATGGAGACATGAGTTATGCTCGAGGTAGTGATGTCCCCAAGGCTGAGAAAGATGAGCTAATTGACAGCGTGCGGGTAAGCATTGCCCATATTACTTTTCTGGTTTGATAAATGTATCATAATTTCCTAGCATTCTACAATCTTAAACATAGGGTGATTTCATATTTGATTGGGATTTGAGGAACCACTAGAAAATTGTTTGGAAACAGTTTCGTAAAAGGTTTAATGCCTTCCATCATCAGTTGCACAAGAAATATTTGGAGTATGCAACTCATGAAGAGGCATTGGCCAATAGGTGTAGCTTGGTGGAGCCCTAGGTTTGGGTTAAATTATGTGGCCGATGGGGAAGTGAGGCATTCAAGGTATTGGTCCCATCGTCTGATTGTGATAGACTTATATGTTATTTTGGGTTATTTCTTAGACCTTATTATCGTATAACTTCATTTGCATTGAATGTACATAAAGTATCAATGCAAAATATAGAGAACAGAAAGAAATTGAAGACTAATCACATTGTTGGAAGAAAGTCCTTCGTGAGGATACTAGAAGAGAAGGTATCGTTGTATAATAAATTAATCTGGTTATTTCAATTTTCTCCATTAAATGCATATTATCTATCTCAATTCAATGGGCATGCAGGGTCCTGCTATGGAGAACTTGGTGGAGTTCTACAAAGAAGTTCGTTGGTCTAAGAAAAAGGAGAAATTTGTGACCTCTACCATAGAAGATCTTTATGTGAATTTTTACTAGAAAATACTATTCTGAATAGTTTGATAGTTTTAGTTATATATATATATAAAAATTGTTTTACTGTCATAGTTAGTTCTATTTTGAATTGTCCAACATGTTTTTACAATAAGTTGCTTACTTTCTTTGTGCAGAAACAAATGGTTGGAAAGCTGTTTGATTTAGAACCCGAGGTCCGAACTGCAGAGGCAATAGCTGGGGTGTTTAGGGACGTACTAGGTCATTGATCGGGGTACGCACAAGGTCTTGGAGAGATGATAATACTGGAGTGCCCAAAAGTTGTTGATCGTGAAAACCATAAACATTTGGTTGTGATAAATTGGTTGCAAAAGGCCGTTTTTGTTGTAGGTACCATGGATGGAGCTAATGACATGCAGTGGATAGTTCAGAAACTGATATGTGAATTAAACAAGGTAATGTGCCTCACCAGCTATAGTAGTTTGATAGTTTTTAAATAATTGTGGCTGCTAAACTTCAAAATTGTTTTTACCTTAATGTTTGTGTACATCAGTTGTGGATGCAATATCGATGCCAGCAGTTATCATGAGGAACTTACTCACAGGTAATAAACAAATTCTCAAGCTTATTGCATAACAATAGCTATACAATGGACATTTAATTGTAATGGATGTGACAATGAGTGGTCCTGCTGTGATATTAGTTGACATTGAGTATATTGGGTTGGTTGTGTAAATGCATCATGTCCATTATTTGTGTTTACATCATTAAATACACATTCATTCTTAGATCCTTGTATAGACAATGCTATTAATCCATAGCAGTATCATTTTTGTGTGTTGTACAAATATTCTGTTTCTTGCATAATCTCTTTGGTCCTTAAGTAATAGCTTGCAGTCATCATGTGTGGTTTATGATTGTTGTTGGATTAAACTATTACTGCAGTATAATTAATATGTATTACTCAACATCCTACAGATTGTAGTTTGGTTTTTGTTGTTTGTTGATGGCTTGAACTTAAGATTAATAGAACTTGGTTTGCATCTTGTAGGGATGACAGGCTCACTTGTTTTCATCTGCTGCTTGGAACTGAGGGTAGCTGAAAAATAATTAGCCTTATCAATCATAGCATGATTGATAAGGAACCTGTCTGATCAAACAACCCAACTTATCCTGCTGCCCATAAGGTTAATTATGCTAGCATGTCAAGATAGTTTGGATTCTGGGAATGATTCTCTGAATATGATGCACTTAAGTTATAGGGTAGTGCAAAATATATAAGCTGTTACACACCTAGTCAACTATTTATATGGGATTATCATGATATATTATCAAATACTATGTGTCCGTTATATATATGTTCCCTTTACATTCTTTGCCTCATTATTTTTCATTTAATTAAGCTGTATATCTGGAAATTCCATGGTTGATGATGGTCACTCTGATTTTAGGCAACTAGATAATAATATTGTATTATTTTTTGGATTTGCATGGGGTTAAGCAGTGACATGTGAAATGTAAAAATACATTTTAAAAAAAGAAGTAATAAAACTGAGGCCATATTTGACGTAAATAGCATTAATATGGCCTACAAGCATCTTGGTTTTTTCAAACCTCAATAAAAATTGAACATTTCCAACGAACTGTCACAATTAGGTACAAAATTTTCACACTATCAACACTGCAAAAGCTTATTTCTAGCAACAAATGTATACCGAAAGAAATAAAATGTAATATTTTTTTTCCGACAAAACACAACATTTTGCAACGGTGCTGTTACGCCATGAATACTTTATTCCAAAGGACTAAACATCGCCACAACAAACTATTCTAATGAAAAATTATTTGATGCAAATAAGATATCGATTTTTTGCGGCGCTTTAACGTCGCCAGCAAAACTCACTCTCAAAGGCATGAAATCGCCAAAATTAGTTTTTGCCAATGAATGATGTGGTTGTTGCTAAAACTTTTCCGGTGAAATTTGTTTTTTATTTGTGGCGAATATTTACCGCCAGAAAACGTTATTTGCAACGGGTAGGCAGCTCTCCAACAAGTTTTCCCATCGAATTTTTAATCGATTTGCGGCCAAATTCTATCGCAGAAAATAAATATTTTTATCGGCAATTTATAAAATTCGCTGCTGAAAATTATTTGCATCCAGACGTTGGCGTCCAACGTGCAGGGAAATATTCGGGTCGGCGGAGCTTAATTCCGGTGAATAAATGGCTTTTTGTGGCATTTAAGTTCCGCCGCAAAAGGAGCTGTTTCAAATGGCCTAGCCTGGCCTTAAAGAGAAACGTACATCAATAAATCGTTGAAGTATATATATGATGGCCAGACAAAAACAAACGAGAAGATGATCTGCAAATCTATTTATGTTCGGTTTAGTTCATGAGATCATTCAAACCATACATATACAGATATATATATATAAAATATATATTTGTATGAATATTATCACATGACTGGATAGGCCTCAATGATGGACTGTATAGATGGGATTTTGATAATTTTGTAGCGAGGAAAGCCGGCATCCATCAACAATTGCTTCCATTCAAGCTCAGTCCTCTCCTTTCCGCCATGGAGTGCCATCATAATCAAGTCGTATACCATTCGTGTATCTTGATACAAGTCATCATTTTCTTTCTCAAGAACAATATCTACAATTATAACCTTTCCACTCTTTGGTGGTATTGCTTTCTTGCAATTCTTCAGAATTTTGATGCAATGTTCGTCGCTCCAATTGTGTAGCACACGCTGCACCAACATTACATATTTATGTACAAGTTATACTACTTACAAGACGGTGTGTAAACACAATGTTTATTGCTAGACTTATTTCAATTGTTAAAGAAGTTAAAACAGCAATATTATTTTTAAAAAAAATTCTACATGAAAACTTTACATCTAACAGTACATCTGTTTAATTAACATGAGATCCATTTGTCATTTTTGCTCTTCTATCTTAATTTTTAAATATGTGTGTGTTTAAATAGAATGATAAAATTGACAAATGACATATTGGTTAGATGGAGGTGTGTGGTGTAAGGCTTCCTTGTAGCATTAATTCTCTACTTTTTATGTTTGTTGATATAATAGGGTTTCACTTCAGTGGTGTATGTGTTTTGTGTGTCAATAAATAAGCTTACCAATATAAATATATATATATATATTGTATAGGAAAAAGAAAATTTTAATTGCAATCTTGTTTATTGACACACCTAACACACCACTAAATACTAATGTAGTGTGGAAGCCTTCCAATTCGACAAACATTAAAAAGCAATGATGTTTTGGTGTTTGTTTCGATTGTAGTGGGGCGTAGCAAGTGTTATGGTCATGGTATACCAGCTCAATTATATTCAAGTTAAGAACTTTTCCTTTGGCATCCAAAGAGGAGGGAACAGACAAAAAGACCTCTAAATTATACATACCTTCATGAAAATTGCATCAGCACTAGGAATGGCCTCAAGCATGTTCCCTCCAACATGGGAGACCCCTTCATGGAGTACTGGTGCAGCGGCAACAACATGTGGGAGATCAAAGTTAATAGCTTTGATATGTTGATGTGATTTAATGATCTTAGCTATCATTTCTCCCGTCCCACCTCCTACGTCCACCAATGATCCAATGGAATTAAACCCATCTTTGTACTCCGTAAGGACTACCCCCATCATGATCTTGGTCGTACATGCCATGGCATCGTTGAAGATCTTGTTGAATTCAGGATTTTTTGCTACAAGGTCCCACATCTCACAACCATTTGCTTTTTGAAACGCAGTGCCACCTTCTTTGACACATTGGCTCAAGCAATGCCATGGCGCCAATTGCAATGGGTTGACCACCGCTTTCACCATTGGTACTAGGCTTAGCTCAGCATCATGCAAAAGCCATCTCGACGCCTTGGTCGATCCGTAGAGTGTGTCGCTGCCGTCTGGCAAATGATGTTCAGTGAAGATCTTTTTGTGGACAAGCGACCTCATGATTCGTGCGAGGTAAGGGATATCAAGAGAAGTAGGAGAATCAATCTCAGAGGCTATTTGGTTCAAAGTAACTGGAACGCCATGAGAGTGTATAATGTCAGCAAGGCGAAGCTCCACAGCACATTTCAATGCCATGGTGTCGACAAAGGCAAATAAGAGTTGCCAAATTTCAGACTGGCCTTTCTCCAATATTGGCATAATCTCTTCGTTTCGTTCCATTCTCTTCTCTGATCTCACACACAAATGAATTAGATGAGAATTAGTATGTGTGAAGTGAAAGCATGAAAGGTTTCTATTTAAAAGCAAATTCGTTATTGGTTGTTGGAATGTCATGATAATTCTACAAAAACATTAAAAATGGACATATTCTTCTCTTGAGATAATAAAATAATGTGTATATATTTAATTAAGATCGATTACGTACGTTGTACGATGCAATAGATATATATATATATATATTTTTTTTTTCCTTTCAATTAATTTGTTTTGAAGTTTAGCGGCCTGATTCATTAATTACTGCGTTTACTACTGTTTGAAATAATTAATCCACATACACTTAGCTGGACTACGTACGCATATAATCCGTCATTTTTTGCATATATCTTACTATTTTTCTTTTTGATTTCCTTATTGTTAATTAAAATAAAATAAAATAAATTCATCTATTGGACGTTTGACTATAAAGGTTGAGTCCTCTTTTTCTATTAAGGGTGAGGTTTAGTCTTTGTTTAGGTAGAGAGTATTGTCCGTAGTTTAGATATTTGTCTATAGAGAGTAACAACAATAATGAAGACCAGACCAGTCACAAATTAATAGAAATAGTGTATTAGTGGAGCTCCAAATGCATTACTTTGAATTATGTTTAATATGGAGACATTCCAGAATGAATCTGATCATGGATGTAAATTTCTCTGATGAATGAATGAATGATAGTTTCTCTTAAAAAATAAAAAAAAGAGCCTGCGCGCAAGGCTAGCCCCACCACAAACCTTGACTTGCTGCCATGATGAACATGGGGAGGCATGATAAGGTGAGCGGCTTTCCTAGACCTTGAGCGGCAGTGTTAATGACATATATAGGTTTCAGGTGAGAACCTCCAATATTTGTATAAAAAATTCTACTCATCATTTCTATACTACATATTATATATGATTTTTTTTTTTTGACTAAATATATGGTGTATGAATGATGAGTAGAAGAATTCGTTTAGTTTAATAATCATAAAAAAAAAAAAAAAAAAAAAANAAGGTGGTGAAAATGACAAGAAATCAACGTAATTATGAAAGTCCTCGGTCAATCTTGGTGCGTTGGTGCGTACATCATCATGCGGATATCTACAAAATTATAAATAGACTTGAAAATGGGTAATCGAGACTTTTGAAATTACTCTACTAATATGAATTGAGAAAACAAATATATTTTACAAAAGTAAATTGACAAATTGTCGTAGCATATTGCAGCTCATCCGATTAGTACTATTCTCTTTTTATTATAAAGTAAAATTAATGTATTAAATCTAACCAAATAAATTTGTGAGTTCTATATTTTTTATAAAATCTTTTTGTTAACTTAATATTTCTCTAATGACCTTCCACTTTGGAGTCACAAAAACAAGTCTTTTTTTTTTTTTTTTTGCCTGCTTTGAGCAATGATACATATCATGATAGCATGAAACAACATTTTTTACAGTTCTACAAATGGAGGGAGGTTATACAACATATATTACACTTCAAGCTAATTTCTTCCTGTGCGCTTTAAAGGGTATATATTGGGTCAATTTACTCAGAATCTGGGCAAGATATGGGCACTGATCTAGCCACTTGCATTCAAAATATAATATTATGAGACCCCAATTGTCAGTTCTTTTTTTAATTTTCTAACAAGTTTTTCTTGATCGCATCCAGAAGGTATGACACATCCATTGCTTTTGGTCAATGGAGACATTTCTTCAACACATAAGAATCAAAAATTTCCATTTGATGACATGAAAAAATTGAAATTTATGGCTTATTGAAGTATGTCTCCCTCGTGCCTTGACACATCTTAACAAAATACAAATTAAATCTCTGCATCGATGCCGTTGCTTTCATTTCCAGGAAAACTTGTGGGCAATAAGAATGTGGGCCCTGGGAGACCAAGGCATGAGTTTGAAATATTGGACTAACAATTGACGAGGAAAGAGATCATTTCTTGGAAGAGTTCGCAAAATCTGAAAATTAACGATTCTAATTAAATAATTGAAAAGCTGTTTACGATTTCTAGAGAAGCAATTATTTGTGATTTCCACAAGAAAAACTCTTGTTTTATGCCAGTTATTTGTTATAAAATGATCATTTTTTTTAAAAATAAAAATAAGGCAGTTATCATCACAAATTGTCATTATTGTCACAAATAACTTGTCATATATTAATACTCGTGATATATATATATATATATATTTATATATTTAACTTAATCTTGCGTGAGTACTCTTATTTTAGGGAAATGGTTGAGAGACCAATGTAAAACAAAGAAAAATAGGACATGATCATGTTTAAATATGGCAAAAGTAATTTACAGTTCATTTTTTTTTTTTTTGATCTTGAGCTAGCTAGTCTAGGACGGAGTGAGATAAACATATAAAATAGATCTCATAATATTTATTGAGCATTTAATTATATTCGAGAAATTCAATTGAGCAGTATTTATAAATGTTGTGAGATCCACTTTATGTATCTAACTTTCTCTGACTAACAAGCCTAAAGTTTGCACTAAAACTCTAGAAGATCATCTAAACCATATTTTTGTTAGCATTCTCTAAGACAAACAAATTAAAATGAAAGGCAGTAATAAAATATATATATAGCATTAATAGGCAAATGATTATTTTAGAGAAATAACAAATTCATATGGAATATCTCTCCCCATTGAATTGCTGATGATATGATATTACTGCACATGACTACTCTAGTACACGTGGAAACATCCTATTACTCGTCATGTAAGAAATTATAAATAAACAAGACCGAAATAACAATATTTAGTACCTCATATTGTAAACAAGATCTAAATTTATTTGTCTTAAGATTTGGCGTGCTCCATTAATTAAGAGCGTTTCTAGTAGTAGTTTGACATAAATCTCAAGACTTGGCCGGCCCTAATTGCAATCCACCATAACAAGAAGATACTTTTCACATGTTTGAATATGACTCTTCATATAAAATATTTCTTACACAACTAGTTTTTGTGAATGTCAATATCAGTGAAATAATCATCGTTCTTTATAATCGTATACGTAATTCTAAAGAGCATGCTACATATATATATATATATATATATATCAATTCCTTGAAAGAATGGGGAAATAGATAAATCAATAAAAGGAAAATATATATATATATATATCAAGATGTATATATTTTTTATAATTCACTCATATTGAATAATAGCTATCTACGCTTAACCCAACATATAAAATGGGTCCTGGACGACACGTACACCGCATTGGCATTCCTTAGGTACTCATGGATGGGTCTTGTTGACGGGAGTAACATGTCACATCATGTGCAATAGTAAGATATAGTGATGTCGAACTAAGCACACAATTCCAGCAAGTGATTTGCTATCCAGATCTCGACTTGTTCATGCCCAGATCTCAACTTGTTTAAAGTTGACCGACGACAATTGATTTATGATAGTATTAAATTTATTCAAATGTTGGGCATTAGATGTATCTTCTGCCATTCTCATATTGAGCAATTTTTTCATTAGATGTACCTTGTTATTTGCCGACGATTTTTCATACATACATGACAAATTCTCCATAAGATCCGATGTGGTTTTCTTCTTAATAACGTTGTGTGCCACTAATCTAGATAGGGTTAGCCATATAATCCCCAAGACTTATTGATCTAATAGGTTCCACTCAGCATCGTCCACGTGTCCAACTTTTTCCCAATAGAGGAAGATGTAGCCTCTTCCCTAGAGATAATCCTTGATTTGCATTCTCCAATATCCAAAGTTTGTCCCATTGAGATATTCCAACCTTCACATCTATTCTAGTCAATATTCTCTTCGAGCCCCGAACCCCAAACCTGGCTCTGATATCAGTTGTAGTAAAAACACCACACCCAAACACTATACCCACAAACTACGATAGCGAGAAAGACAGTGAAATGATAAATGTGGAAACACGGGAGTTAATCACACACAACTACACGACATAGGATTTACGTAGTTCGACAACATTATTATGTCCATGGAGCTACAAGACATTTTATTCAGAGGAGATTCACAACATATAGTGAGTTACAAGAGATTCCTTCTACTCACAATCTCAACTCTCTCCCTCTCTCTAAGCCTTCTATCTCTCTCTAAAGAATGCCCTAAATGTAATTCCTCTCCTCTCTAGCTTCAATCTGTTGCTTTTCAACAAACAAAACATTACATATATATAGCACGACACCAAAAACCCCAAGGCAGCAACTCTTTAGGTTATTCTTTCAAGTAGAATGCCAAGCACACCTTGATCGAACTTTTTGTCAAACATTTGCTTGAGCGGCCTATCAAGAGAGCCTCGAGCAAACTCTCTATCCAGCGTTCATTCAAGCCAACCATCGAGCACACCTCGAGCAAACTCATAGGTTAAGTTTTACTTGAGCCCAAAGTTGAGCACTACTTTTTTTGGTTGACACTGTGGCCCCTTTTGGTTGATGTAGCAACCCCTTTTTGGTTGATATGGCAGCCCCTTTTTGTTGGTGTGACAACTTCTTTTTGGTTGATGTGGCAACCCCTTGTGCCTATTTTAGGCTTTTTTTGCCTTATAAACTATTTTTTGCTTTGTTTTATGCCTTATAACTTCTTTTGTGCTTTGATGTCTTCATCGAATCATTAATTGTGCTTTGTTGGCTTGTTGAGTTATGTTGCCTTTTCGGCTGTGATGATGTCAAATTTCATTCAGGACAAGGGAAATGGACACAAACTCCATGATAGGGTAACCTAAATGACCAATATTTGTGTCAAGACTCCAAATATTGGCAACCAATTAGTGCAACCATAAGTTTTTCCCCTTTCCTCTATGTCACCTTTGTTTTCCCGAGTCAGTTTGGCTTTTGTTGATTTTGAGCTTCTAACATTTTTAAATTCCTTCATTGTCTACAATTTTAATGGACTCATAAGAGCATGAAAATATATTCTTCATAAACCTCCTATATTAGAACCCTAACACTCACCACACTTTCTTTAGTCAAGCTCAACATAGTCTAGTGGTGGAAGACTCCCCACCCCAGCCACAACTAGAAGTTCTTAAATGAAAAAATCACAAAGTGGTTCCAAATTCACCCAAGAGGAAGACAAACTACTTCTGTCAACATGATTAACTACTAGCTTAGATGCAATCCAAGGGACCAATAAAAAACATAACCAACTTTGGGAGAGAATTATGTTACACTTACAATCAGTATAAGGAAAGTACAACGGAGCATAAAATTGTGTCATTAATGCATCGGTGATCAGCGATTCTAAAAGTGTCCAATAAATTTTGTGCAAAGCTAGCACAGGTGAAAGGGTTAAATAAAAAATGCTTGACCAACCAATAAAAGTATATCCATCCACTAGTATATCATTTTGCTTTCGTTTTGGATAAAAACACACTAATTATTTTTCTTTTTGTTCTTATTTTGCAAGTCTCACATAGTGGAACTTATGTACCAATCACTGGACAAAACTCAATTTCCATTCGAGCGCTGTTGGCATCTGTTGAAGGACCAACCAAAATGAGTTAAGCGTTACTCCAAGGGGGGTCCAAAGCAAAGACCCACGATGTCGCTATGGTGCCCTTGACCCCCACGTGTCATTTTAGCGGAGTTTCTGACACCAGGATGATGACCACATAGATCTCACACCCCAACGACAAGTGCTCAGAGTGTGTACAACATGCAATCAGTGGAAAATGAAAGGCATTCTTACTAAGTACCAGAAAGTTTAAATCTTACAACCCAAAAATTATATCCTCCAAAAGGATTATATAGTCATCCGACAGGTACTTAAAATAACAGAGGATAACATAACATGAGGGGAAATAAATCCCATATCGCCAAAGCAACCATATCAGCAAGTCAAGCCTCTGGCAGAGCTAGTCCCTTAGGCTTATACTCATTCTCTGCGTCAAAGTCTACAGTTCCATAAGACGGAACCGTTGGGTGATACACCACAATGAGATTATGAAATCTCAGCAAGTAAGTAACCAAATAACATCCAAGAGATTAAAACATATTAACACAAACAACCTCCACGACCATACAGTAAAACATATAGTAACAAGTCTACCCTTTTCCCCAAAAAGACATATTTAACTACTTAGACCAAAAACCCCATTGGCCCAAATTTAACCATTTATTTTATTAAGCATGCACCATGGTCTCCCATATAGACCATCTGCACAATAGTCTTCGCTATCGACAATGCTACATATAATTTTCCATGACAAAATACAGGCTGAGATAAGTATATACCAACAAAATCGAATATTTGTCCCTGTTATTTATTTATTATCATTTCGAAACTTAGTCTGATAGGGAATGTGAACCCACTAATTTCATTAGTACTTGGTAATAAGGGAATCCTTGGTATAAAAAACTTTTTTCCCACTATGGTGACCAACTGCAATTTATGCACTAATGACGTTGCGATCAAAGTTGCAACAAATAGGACGTGGTCCATTGCACGGGCCTTCTGAATGATTAATGTTCCCAAATAACATGACGAGACCACTTTCTTAAGCAGCAATTCTTGTGGTGGAAGCCCATTTGGTGTCAAAGTATTTAAGATAATACTTTCTTTAGATTTATCACTTTTTTCATCAAAACTATAATACTTTGTTTGTTCACAGGAAATCTTCGAATGAGTATTGCATTTAGTTAATCAACAAAAATATTCTTTGGTGTTAATATAGCTCGATTCATCAATTTTGACAAGTTTTTTGAATCGTTATGAGTATCTTCAAATACAAAACCATTAGATTATTCAGAGACTCAATATAATTTTCGTAAGGAATAAGCATCTCGTCATGAATTCTTATATTTTCTTCAATAGTGATTGGCACCATTCCATTGCCTAGTTGGAGCAAATATCTAATCTTGCTCACATATTCTCAGTCAACCTAATCTTACTTAGTGTGGTCCATAGATATGAGGGAACTAAACTACTATCAATTTGTTCCTCTCTTGTGCCTTTATGGAACCACAGACAGAACGTGATGGAAATCTCCACCAAACACAAAAACTTTGCCATCGAATATTAATTTTGAATCATTGATAACATTTTATCCAATGCTTCTATAGATTCTTTCTTGGAGCTATGTGCTTCATTCTGTATGATTAATCTTGCAAGACGTATCAATCTCGCAAGACCACTTTATTCCTAACACTGCATGCACTGCTTTTATCGAGATCCAGCAGAATCTTGAATTGTGAATGTGCTATTTGAGGTCCAGGCAAAATAGATGCAGTAACACCAAATGATACAGTTGTAAGTGCAATTAATTGTTTTGATCTCACTACAACGAGGAGTGTTTTATATAGGCAAGTCTTTCTTGTACCACCCGGGCCATCTATAAAAAATGCAATAGGTTGATTTGAAAATACCTTTTGCAAGATTGAATCGTCTGCATTCTATTGTTAATGATTAAGAGTTGTTGAGGCCAAGTGATCTTTGTTTGGAATTATGACTGCTAATCCATCATTGATCTCCCTAATTTCTTACACTTTCATTTGTTTGGTTTGTTGAAAAGAATTCTGCTGACATTGACTTTGCAAAGAAATCAAAGGTTACAACATTAGTCAGATCTTCATGCAGACGAAAAGTCACCAAATGTTGATATTCAAAATGTAGGTGCAAACTATAGATAGATGGATATATTTCATTAAGAGTAAAACCATATATTCTCCACATGGCTTCAGATTGAGCAATTCTTCAACCCGATTCAAACTGTTAAATTTTATCTACCTCTTGAATAATTCATCAGAAATCAAATTAAAATCAACATGATCATGACCTTTGTAGATGTACTTATAAAGGTATTTCACTACGTTGACCCTTGAACAAATCTCTAGATTGATGTGAGAATCAAATTTTGCAATAATATATGGATTATATGGAATAACCCAATGGTTATCCAAATCTTTGCCCCTGACTTTGACAATAATCAACTCCGACAATGTATTAGGCGTAAAGTTTTTGGATAATGGTTTTTCCAGCAACCATTTTTTTCATACATACAATAGTTGGATTCAATATTTCACATGTGCCATTCATTATATGCTTCACAATTGTTTTGTCTAAATGCGATTTTTACTTTTAATAGGAATTTTCGTAGACACAATCTTATCAAAAGTTTCGGAAGCATAAACTTTTCAATCTCTTTATAATATAATCAAAAAATGAGCATGTGGTAGTCCTCTTTTTTTGTGTTCAATTACATAAACATAGGCCGATATTTTACCAAAGACTTGTCGCTTGAGCAATTCATCTTTCAGCTCTTCTATTTGTTCTCTAAAAATACATGCAATTAAATCAAGTCGATTTTGTGCTTCGTCCTTTGGCCCCAATTCATATAAGATTTCTTTCCAACCTGAATTACATGTCATGGTTAAGAAGATATCATGTTTTTTGAAACGCTGGACTAAATTCATTGCTTCCACATATCTTTTTTCGCATATATCTTGGGCCCCCAATAAAAGATGAAGACAAAATAATACACTTGCCAATCTTGGAACTATCAGTTTGCCCAATTGAAATACTATCGATAATTCCTTTATATACCTCATATTGAATCACTTGTTGTTTATTATGAAACTAATCCAATCCTAAAGTCACAATCTTAACATGCATATCAACAATAAATTATTACAACAAATGACCAGATAAAAGCAGAATAGACTTATCGTTGTTTTTTATTTGTAACTTGTAACAGTAGTATTCATGGCATGAAATAATTGGTTCTTTCTTTTTCTGTTCAAGATTGTAAAATGTTCAGTCAATGATCAGAACAAGAATACTTATTCGGACCTTGTTGCTCTCTTCTCAGTAACTCATCTACTGATATTGATTGTTGATGGTCAATTGATGGCCTCATTCCAACTTATGGCGTCAAATATTAAAGTACCAAGATCAATCATTTGAAAAGACATTTTTTACCAAAAGAAATGAGTTTTAGATAATGAAAGCCACCCACAAAAAATTCAAAACAAAGTTTCTAATTTAGATTTTATTAAAAAATACCTTGATGGATATGTTAGGATTAGTTTTGATCAACCAAGATATAGGTCACCTTTAAACATAAGAGAAGTAGGACCAAGTAGGGCAAGTGATGTAGAAACAATAGGAACAAAACATCTAGAGTCCAAACTACTGAGAAGGGAGAAGAACCTTAAACAAAAAGGAATAAAAACGCAATCTCATATAAGTACTCATGTTATAAAGCCAAACTTGAAAATATGGAAAAGGGGAACAAAACTCCCCAACACAAACATATTTGGAAGATCCCATAAATCCCAAACTATAAAAAAAGAGTTTAAGATAAATATGGAAAAACTTAATGTTGACTTCATGTATGAAGAAAATACACAAAACAAAAAATACATACTTTGGAACAAAGGAAAGAAATTCGTAGTGGCTGGAAAACATTTATGGTGACGATTCAAATGGAAATTGATTTCTTTTTATATATAGAAAGATATCATTCGAAAAAAATAATATCATAACAAAGAAAAGATAGATCAAAGGAGATAAAACCATCACAGAATCTAGTCATCCCCCATTAGAAACCATAATCTTAGAACACAAAGGAACAAAAGTAATAGCCTCACCCTTCAAGATCTCCTCAAAAAATGAAATCAAGATCTCCACTATCCAAACCCATGCTTAGAAACTATTAGAAATCAGCTCGATAAAACACAAAATAAATGTCAAAGTCTAAAAGTGAGGACAACACTTAATCCAATTACTGAGGAAACCAATAGGAATAAAATAAAAGTAAACAAAATCAATTGATAAGGTAAATCAAATGTTGAAAGAATTAACAAGAATCAAGCAAGAAAATGTATCTACCTCATAAGCTATAAAGGTTATAATAAAGAAAAATGAAGATGATAGTTTAGAAGAAAAAGATTACAAAACTAGTTTTGTAGCGCCCTCGACCCCCATGTGTGATTTGGAGGGAGTCGCGATACCGAGGTGAGGACCACACGGGTCACACACCCCAAGCACAACGTTAAAGCAAGTGTGTGCAAGCATGTAACTTAAAAGTGTACAGTTATAGATGCAATAGAGAAGTAAAAAGGGGTAGTCTAAACTACTAGAGTACCAGAATTTCAATTTTACAAACTCTAACAAAAATAATCCATAAACTAATACAGTCATCCAACTAAATAAGAAAAGGCAACAACACAACAACAATACAAGGAAGAAGTCCCCAAGTCTTCCTCTTCTGGTGGGGTCGGTCCCACCTGCTCATACTCCTCCTCTGCATCAAAATCTACGGTTCCATGAACAAACCATAGGCGGGAATACCATAGTGAGATATCGCAATCTCAGCAAGTAATCAACATGCAACAACCAAGAGTTTAAAACATGCATTTATACAACCAACAAGTAAGACAACCATACAAACAAGAGACCAGAATATCATTTCTTCCACCCTTTTCCAAAATAACATATTTAAACAGAACACTCACGCCAAAAACCCCTTTGGCCCAAAACACAACCATTTTATTACGCATGCACCATGGTTTCCCTTTTGGACTATGCACACACCCAGGCCCCCTTGGTCACACCACGAGTAACGTCCGTGCATGTGAAGTCATAACGAGTGATGCCTAGCTCCACTTTCGACGTGTACGTGACCAAGCATCCTCTAGCCCTCGCCAGCCAAAGTGTGTGCTTGGTCTCCCTTAGGGACCAAGCGCACACCCTGGCTCCCTTTGTCACACCATGGGTAACGTCCGTGCATATGACTTCATAACGAGCAATGGCCAGCTCCGCGCTCGACGTGTACGTGACCAAGCATCCTTTAGCCCCCACCAGCAGAAGGGCCGTGGAGTCTAGCCAAGAGAGTTACCGTCTTGGCCAAGCTATCACGGGGCGATAGCCCAGGGGACATCACTTCGTTTTACACACTCCCGAGTGACCAAATGAGCTCCACCGAGATAATACCACATCTAGGTTTGGGGTCGTGATACACACGCACTCACAAAATACTGTCAAGATACGAAAATCCGGTTTTCAAATCATGGCATAGATAAATAATCAAGATAAATATTAATAAAGGTAAATATACAGATGCATGGAGATAGTATATTGGATGACATGGCATAACACACATAAGAGAATATACATAATCACAACAGTCACAGAGTGCATAGTTTAACAAACCCAACTACATGCGTAACCCCATCCTTCATCCAGTCCATGGCCCATTTCCAACCACTACCATGATTTTCAATCCCAACACTTCGTCGGGCCCAAGTCCCATCTCAGCACAACCAGATTGCAAACAATGTTAGTAATAAATGAATGTCATAATCCCAAGGGTCGTGTTGGAAAGGTACTTACAATGCGGGGAGGCAATTCTAGATGATCTAGTGTGCATTGATCTATAGAGTCCGACGATTGGACGAGTGTGAGTGTCGCTATGCAAGCGGACACCAAACTGTTAGCAAATAAAAATAAACAAAACAAAAACAGAAACTAAAATAAACAACTCGAGGTAGCTGTGGCTCACTGAAGTGACACCAAAAGTGGCAGAGCAACAAGGGACAATGGTGGTGCAAGGTGGCAGCGATGTATCTGGGTGAGATAGAGGGCTTTTTGTGGGTTTTTCTCAGAAAGGAGGTTAGGTTTGGGGTGCTAATGGGTGGTTGAGAGATTCTCGCGTTGGAGGGTGGCAGAGCATGGCAGGGCAATGGCCAAACATGGGCCTTAGCTCACGAGTTGGGCTATTTCGAAGGAAACAGATGATGGGAGTGCGAAGGGAAAGGCTAAGGGTTGTTGTGTGACCATTGAAACACCGCTGACAGTAGAGGCTCATGGCGGCACTTCATCGAAAGACTTCCTAAGGCTACAGAATGGGGGATTCAAGAGAGAGGAAAAATGGTAGATGTTACCGATGGGGTGCGGAGTCATGATGTGGGTGGTGAATCGGTGGCTGGAGGGTGGCTCAAGGTGGTAGATCTGGTTGTTTAGCGTGAGGTAGGCTACGGTGGCTTCAAACGTTGCTGTGAACAACAATGCTCACATGGCCAAAAGAAGCTTTGGGCAATGTGTGGTGAACTTGGCTTCTGACAAGGGGTTATGGGTGGTGGTCCGATGGAAGCAAGGAATGTGCAGAGAACTCTGACACACAAGGTTGACATGGTGGTGGACTCAGGTGGTGGCGACATGATGGAGCCGACGAAGTGGGTAGAAGGAAACAACTAGGAAGGTGAAGAGTAATGAATCTTAGAATCTTAGATGCCCAATCTTGAGTGATTTTAGATGGTATAAAAATATTTTATGTTAGGAGTAATGATAAGAGAAGACTAAGAAACCTTTCTGTAAAGAAAAATTCATAAAAGGCCTCCCCAATTTATTTGCCTATAATATTAGAGAAGTCTTAAGTAACCCAAAAAAGAACAATAGACTATGAGAATCTCACGGTTCACAGATGGGAACATCATAAGTATAATAAACAAAGAAGGATTAAAGATGTGTATAGACATGAAAATTAATAATCAAATTAACAAAGAAGAAAACAAAGCTAAATATTAAATGAGAAAATTCTGTAAACAATATGGATAAAAGTAAAGTAAAATGTTGAAAAACAAGTCATTACAAGACAGAATGAAGAGTTAAAGGTAAGATAAACCAATTATAAATGTCTCCTAAAGAAAAAGACAAACTCTATAAAATCTTAGAGTTAAGGAGTTAAGAGAAACTTCTGATAGTGAGATTTTAAAAAATGATACTAGCTCTAGCATATATATGATCATCTTTATAAAGAAATATTATTAATCTCAGGTAATTTAATACTATCATAAATAGTTGCATGAAATATGCATGCCCTTATATAATATGTTGTCGTATTGAGTCCAATCATTGAAGCCTTACAATTAATCAGGAAAATTTTATTTTATATATGTTAATTACATTTAGAAGCTTGATTATCCGAATAAAGTTTTCCCGAACGACAATATTCTTTTTGTTGCCCAAAATTATATATTGGTCTGACTTTGAACGATCCTCTCATTAATAATAATCCTGAAGGCTTCTACTCTATTTCTCTATAAAATTTGCTTTCTGACAACATGGTGGTCAATTAGTTTGTCGATAGCTGTCAAGAAAGCGAAGCAGTACTTAGTATCATCAATGAATTAACTGTAAATTAATAACTCATTGAAATTAGTTTTTTAGTCTAATATTATTCATCTTTCTGATCAATCATCATAGATCATGAATTGTATATCCCTAAGTACTAGTACTCATGTGCTTCTTGGACCTTTTTAATGGGGGTGGGTCATGATTGGAATGCAATGCTATTTGGATTAAAAAAATGTACGAAGTGAATTTCAAAATATAATGAATAAAACTTTTAGCCCATTCTCACATTTTTCAATAGTATATATAGATTATGTCCTCATCTATTCAAAGTCAACAGAGGAACATTGGGAACATCCAAATGCTTCCTTAGAAGTAATAAAAATTAACGAATTAGTTGTTTCAACAACTAAAATAAATTTATTCCAAAACAAGATATGATTCTTAGAGTACAATATTAATCATCCACCATGGACACAAGAACATACTTCCTTGGTCAAAGAAGTTAAAACATATGTCAAACCACTACCTTGTCTTGGCATTCCCGCTACAGATTCCTTCAAAAATAATAAAAACGGACGCCTCTGACATAGGTCATAGAGACATATTCCTCAAACAGAAGCTTGAACTTGAATCCCTAGAACAAATTTTCTGATTCCATTCTATCGTATGCGATTTTGCTCAAAGTAATTATAATACTATTATTAAGAAAATTTTATCTATAGTATTATTTGTATCAAAGTTTCAGCAAGATCTTTTAAACCAAAAGTTTTTAATAAGAGTAGATTGTAAAAATGCAAAATTTGTCTTGGAAAATGATGTAAAAATATATCATCAAAAGAAGTTTTTGCAAGATGGCAGTCCATTTTAAGTATATTTTGTTTTGACATAGAATATATAAAGGAAGATCATAACTCATATCCTAATTTACTAACTCGTGAATTTTTACAGGGCGAAAATGAGTGACAAAAAAATCCTGGAAGAATGTTATGACCCTCCAAGGCGATGAAGAGAAGAAAGGCATGGAAGTGTTCTGATGAAATGAAGAAATAAAGTGTACGAGAAGGAGCCGTGAGGATGAAGAAGGAAGTCTTAATGCACCGTTTTGGAGAATTTAGTTAAACGCATAGTTTCAATAATTAGAGCTTTATGCACCATTTTGGTAGCCTGGGAAATTTACAATTTCGTATTGTATTTTATTTCTTTTATTAGTTAGTTGTTAAAAGGCTACGTGTCAATATTGTATTGGAGTGGGTTGTTATTCTGCATTAGCATAAGGGACGAACTGACAGAAGGGAGAGGCATTCTGGAACCTTGTGAAGAACTGATCTGCGTATGGAGGTTGGAAACCCTCAAAGTTTCCCTTATCAAAGCATATGAGTCTATGAGACTCTTTATCAAACACTTTCCCTGCGTCTATTATTTCTTTCTCAAATCACTCTATTTCATTTTACAGCAATCCTTATTACATTACAGCAATTTCCAATCCTCTTTACATTACAATAGATTCCGCAAGTTACACTGATTTACAAGTAGGTCCATAACACTCTCCAGAAAGCAAAAATCCCACATCATAACAAAAACACCCACAAAAATAAAAAATCACAGCTATCCTCACCTTCAAAACACCGAGTAATTCCGACTTGCGCGAGAGAGCAAGAGTTGCGAGAGAGAGTGAGAGCAGCGAAGAGAGAGTGAGGTGAGACACAGAGAGTCAAGAGAGTGAGAGGATTTCTAAGTTTTGATTCTTCAAAAAGTCGAGTATAGAAGATGACACTGTTATTAAAATGGGTAACGGGTAATACCTGGAAAAAAGAAGCCAAACGGGTTGGTCAATCTCGATACCAAATCTATGTTCAAAAGGATCTGGTTTTCGGGTCGGTCAGAAAATCGCTCGGGTCAAGCCCACGCTTTTTTTTTTGGTTCAACCCTAATGATACATAGACATATAATTGGAAGGATGGGTCCAAAAAAAGTCCGCTCAGTTAGTTTAGATAGAGAACATTTTCCTTCTCTCTAGAAAACTCCATTTTAGTGAGAACCGTTGCCGAAAAGGAGCTCCTCTTTGCTCCTTCTCCTTTCCATTTCTGCATTGTGTATATACTTTCAAAGTAGTATTTTTTCCCTCCTCCCTCCACCGGTTCGGTTTTGGTTAGATTTGCTGTTCTTCGCCCACCATCTGCCTACACACGCCCCACCACCCCATCCTACAGCAGCCGATCTACTAGGACGGAGCCGAGTAGTGCCAAAAATCTCGACGCGTGGCTCTCACGAGCAGCTTGTTTCCACCCTTGTTCCTCACGCACTGCTGTGCACTAATGCCTCGACAGTGACACGCGCAGTATCAGCAGCTTCATCGCACCAAGATCTTCCAGATCTGGGCTACCCCGTCTCCATCCCACTGGCGCGTGGTTGCCATGCACCATCACTAGAGTGCAGGAATGCAGATGATCACTGGCCGCAGATTAGTCCACCAAATGCCTTGCTTTCCATTATGTTATTACTTTCCCTAACCCGTGATCGCGAAGAAGGGACTGCGGATCTCTCCAAAAATCATCTCAAGGCAACAAATAACAGTGCACCCGCCACTCTCACCGTTCTCAATGGAGGTTCCACTGCCACCAACAGTGGTTCCATTGTTCACACATTTTTAGCGAACAACTGATTACCTTATTTTAAGACATTGTCCTGTTTGTAGGACATGGGTGAAGACCAAGAAATTGGTTGCAAAAACTCTTTTTTTTTTCTTTTTTATCCACTACTTTGCACTGTTATTATTATTCTGAGGTGTTTGTTGGGGAACCCCACCCTTTCCTCATGTATCATATTTTCTAATAAAGTTTACTTGCTTGCTTAAGAAAAAAAAAAAAAAAAAAGAGAAAAAGAAAAATAAAGGATGGGTCCAATACTCCAATTGCATAATAATGCTTGTGAATTACTTTATTCTACAATACTACTACATGGAAATGGCCTAGCCTGGCCATAAACAAGAGAAACATCAATAAATCGTTAGAGTACATATAAATATATATAATGGCGCACGCCCAAACAAAAACAAGCGAGAAGATGATCTGAAAATCTATTTATGTTTGGTTTAGTTGAGATTATTCAAACCACAGTTCTACTGGATACAAGCAGGGTGTGCAAGCGGCAAGTTTCCGGGGTCTTACGTGGAATAAAAAATAAAATAGAAAGCAAAAAAACAAAAGTAAAACTCGAACAGTGCTCAACATCACAAAAGTGTTGGTCGAGTTTTACTCCTCAGTGTCAGTCAATGTATTGAAAAAGTAAATGCTGAAAAAGAAAAAGACCTTTTTCTTTTCAGCGTCTTCAACAGTGCTCAACGTCACAAACCTGAACCCACGACTTTGATCAGTCTCCCTATTGTAAATAACTTCGGCAATCTCCACTGTCCTGGCCTACTCCAAAAGCATAGCCAATTTTTTACTATCAACGTCATAAGGCAAATTTCCAACAAAAAGTTTTGCTTCTTCTGGAGGTTCTACAAAGTGGTCTTCTATCTCCTTAAAAACCCCATCATCACTACTCTCTGCCTCCGCTTCAACACCCTCAATGACCGAATCCTCTCCCTCAGCTTCCCAACCCAAAACATGGTCCATGGTGTCAATGGTGATGGTGTTGCTTTCTTCTTCTTGTTGAGCCCAATCTAAGTTCTGGGCTACAAAGGTAGCTATGGAGGAAGATTGGGTCTTGTTTTTGAGGGAGAGACGTGGGGAAAAGAGTGAAGAGTGAGATCACGAGAGGTTGAGCTTAATAGGTTTGGAGGGTATAGAGAGAATCCGATATGGGTTTATTGTGGTGGTGGTAAAGAGTGAGGGAAAGGTGGTTACGCAAGATGAGTCGGCCATTGACAAGGCCTTGAAGACTGACGTAACTGTAGCAGCCATTTCAATCAAGGCGAAGAGTAGGGGGCGGGGGGAGAGGTTAGAAGAGACTGAGGAGTGAGACCTTGAGTTTGCCTTCACTCCCTTAAATCCGATGCTAAATACCAAAATGTTAGAAAGCAAAACAAATCCAGTTTTTAGTTAATTTGTGCGCAAATGCAAACAAAGAAACACCGAAAAAGAAGAAAGAAAAATAGTAATTGAAGTTTGTTTAGAATGGTGCTTGTCTACTTATACGAAGAGGGAGAGAGAAAGTAAATGGAGAGAGAGAGGGAGAGGTCGGTTGAAGGAGAAAGGAAAGGGATCGGTCGGTTGATAGGAGGCGAGGAGAGGGAGGGATTACAACTGAAAATTTCTAAAGAGAGATAGAACGAAATTAAGAGAGAAGGAAAAATGAAAACACTAGCATGGCTACGCTGATTGCAAGTCATTTACACCATGTGCTTGCAAGTAGCATTTTTCTTCAAACCATGCATATATATAATATATATATTTGTATAAACTAAACCAAATTATTAATATACATCCATATAATATATATATATAGTTACTAATAATTTCTTTGTATGAATATTAATTATCACATGACTGGATAGGCCTCAATGATGGACGGTATAGATGGGATTTTGATAATATTGTAGCGAGGAAAGCCAGCATCCATCAACAATTTCTTCCATTCAAGCTCAGTCCTCTGCTTTCCGCCAGTGGCGTGTGCCATCATCAACAAGTCGATTACCATTCGTGTATCTTGATACAAGTCATGATCATTTTCTTTCTCAAGAACAATATCTACAAGTATAACCTTTCCACTCTTTGGCGGTATTGCTTTCTTGCAATTCTTCAGAATTTTGATGCATTGTTCGTCATTCCAATCGTGTAGCACAAACTGCACCAACATTGCATATAATTAATATATAAATTATTTTCACGTAGAAGTTATACTACTTACTAGTCGGTGTGTAAACACATTGTTTATTGCTAGACTTATTACAATTGTAACAAAAGTTAAAACAACATTAATATTATTTTTTTTTAAAATCTACATGATATACTAGCTTAATTATACGAACTTTTCCTTTGACATCCAAAGATGAGGGAACAGACAAAAGGACCTCTAAATACATACCTTCATGAAAATTGCATCAGCACTAGGAATGGCCTCAAACATGTTCCCTCCAACATGGGAGACCCCTTGGCGGAGTGGTGAAGCGGCAACAATGTGGTAGATCAAAGTTCATAGCTTTGATATGTTGATGTGATTTAATGATCTTACCTATCATTTCTCCCGTCCCACCTCCTACGTCCACTAATGATCCAATGGAATTAAACCCATCTTTGTACTCCGTAAGGACTGCCCCCATCATGATCTTGGTCATACGTGCCATGGCATCGTTGAAGATCTTATTGTATTCAGGTTTTTTTGCTACAAAGTCCCACACCTCAAAGCCATGTGCTTTCTGAAACGCAATGCCACCTTCTTTGACACATTGGCTCAAGCAATGCCATGGCGCCAAGTGCCATGGGCTCATGCTCTGGAATTTCACCATTCTCGGCTTAGCATCATGCAAAAGCCATCTCGAAGACTTGGTTGATCCGTAGAGTGTGTAGCTGCAGTCTGGCAAATGATGTTCAGTGAAGATCTTTTTGTGGACAAGCGACCTCATGATTTGTGCGAGGTAAGGGATATCAGGAGAAGTAGGAGAATCAATCTCAGAGGCTATTTGGTTCAAAGTAACTGGAACGCCATGAGAGTGTATAATGTCAGCAAGGCGAAGCTCCACAGCACATTTCAATGCCATGGAGTCGGCAAAGGCGAATAAGAGTTGCCAAATTGCAACCTGGCCCTTCTCCAACATTGGCATAATCCCTTCGTTTTAATCCATTTTCTTCTCTGATCTCACACACAAATGAATTAGAGGTTAATTAGTTTGTGTGAAGTGAAAGTGGAGGGTTTATAATAATGAAAAGGCCAATTTTGAGAAAGCAGGCCCAAGTAGGAAAGGGGCCCAACGGAAAAGGCTTTTAACATCGGTATACAAAGTCGACGTGTCAAGAACTCAGTCAAGTCAGCAATATGCATGCAACCGCCCACATGAAAACAGGGATTCGTGCAGATACGTGACTACTTTAAATGCAGAGCGCACCCAAAAACTCAGATAAAAACAAGGGGATCCTCCGTCGACCAAATGCAATAATAGGATTTCATAGGTTCCAGGTAACCCTCAATAAAAGGGGAATTTCCTTTCTTTTCGAGGACACTTTTTTCTTCGAACTATTTTTCTATGCTCTAAAGAACTAACTTAAGCATCGGAGTTTTCACAGGTGAACCAGGCCACATTCACCCAAATCCTTGCGCAGGGTTGTGGGACAGGTTGGAAGTGAGACACGTCCCGTGCATTTGGCGCCGTCTGTGGGATCCCTCGATGGATAAACCCTTTACGTGGTTCTCACATGCCAACCGTCACTCGTTCTGTGGCAAGTCGAGCAATGGATCCGTCCATTGAAGCTCGGCTGGCAGCAGCGGAGGAAAGGTTGAAGCAGGCATTGGAAGCAATGGAGACCTTGAAGAAGGAAAATGACGACCTCCGAAGGAGGAATGCTGAATCCAGCAATACCGACATACCTGTCCATAGTGAACAAGGAGAAGGAGAGGAGCACTCCAATATGGAGTCACCTCTGGGGCGAACAAAGAAGAAAAAGATGCACGATGAATTGAAAAAATTGGCGGAGAAATATGAGGAAATGGCCAAAAAGATGGGAGGCTCTTCTTCAGTCGAGTGTTTGCTCGGTAAAATAGATCTGCCGTATAGTGAACGAATTATAGCCGTGCCCCTCCCGCCGAAATTTAAGGTTCCCCAAGTAGACCTATACGATGGATCCAAGCATCCAGTGGATCATCTGGAGAACTACAAAGCCCATATGTTGCTCCACAGTTTCCCCGACGAGATAGCATGTCGAGCCTTCCCATTGACACTGAAAGAGACGGCGAGAGGATGGTTCGAAACTCTCCGACCACGGTCGATAGACAGCTTCGAGGAATTGGCTAAACAATTCTTGACTTAGTTCATGCCTAGTAGAAGGAGAAGACGCCCAGCCGCCTATCTTCTGACGATTAAGCAGCGGGAAGACGAGGATTTAAAGACATATCTAACACGCTTTAACAAAGAGCGTTTGACAACGGACGACCAAGACGAGAAGATCACTCTTGCCGCCCTGTTAGGGGGGATATGGCCCCAGAGCCCTTTTATGGCAAAGCTTGCTAGAAGAACTCCGTTCACACTCACGGACTTTATAGACAAAGCCGATGATTTTGTCAATGCTGAGGATACATTGCAAGCTCTGGCCAACCCAAGGAGGGTAAGCAGTAAGCCTGAAAGAAGAGGCGGCCAGCTCGAAAAAAAGGTTGGTACGAGTTGGCAAGAAGGACGGTAGGAGAAAAAGACGGGCTACAATCCCCGACTCATATACAGTAACTTAAATGTGCGGGAAAACGAGAAGGAAAGAGAAGAACATCGCAATACAAGTGGACGTTATTGCAAATATCACCAGACCGGGTCCCACTGGACCGAGGATTGCACAACCATGAAGAAAAGAGTAGCTGAAATGGCTGAAACCGGAGAGTTAGAGCGAATGATCTGGAACATTCAAAGCCGAGAAGGCGCCAAGATAATGGGCGAGGAACCAAAAGAAGTAGGACGCCCGAACCACGGCATGAAGCGTCAAACCGCCATAATGGAAGGGACAGAGCACTCCTCAGAGGTGAAAGGAACAGGCCACCCATAGGAGAAATTCGAACTATAGCAGGAGGATTTGCTGGGGGCGGTATGTCCACATCTAGCCGGAAGGCGTATGCACGAAGAGCCAGATACGAAGAAGTGTTTCTGGTGGAAAGAGTCCCCAAGCAGCCAAGGTTGGCCGGAGACGAAATGATCATTACTTTCGGAGAGGCAGATCGACAAGGAATATTGTACCCACACGACGATGTGTTAGTAATCACTTTGGTGATAACTAACTATACGACCAGGCAAGTATTGATTGACAATGGGAGCTCCACTGACATCCTATACTGGGCGGCATTCGTAAAGATGGGGATTGATGTCAGTCAATTAAGACCTTCCCCAACACCGTTGAAAGGTTTCTCTGGGGACACCATCCTTCCTATGGGAGCCATTACTCTCCCAGTGACTGCTGGATCAGGGGCGCGGACGACTACAACCATGACCCATTTTTTGGTAGTAAAAGCGCCTTCTTCCTACAACGCCATACTTGGAAGACCGACACTCAATCAACTGAGGGCAGTTACTTCCACTTACCACATCAAGATGAAATTCCCAACCAGCAATGGGGTAGGGGAATCACAAGGCGAGCAGATTCTAGCGCAGGAATGCTATGTGCAGGAGCTCCGGAAAGGTCGAGAGGAGGTGTGTATGGTGGAGGAACGAAGTAAAGAACCGATCCCTCCTTGCCCTCCATCATTGTTATTCGAGAAGGTGGAGGTCCGGGATGAACAAAGCCAGCAGCACGCTAAGGTAAATAAGCCATTGGAACTCGTGGTATTACAAGCCGACCGCCCAGGGTCAACAACCCGCGTTGGAACCAATATGCCACTGACAGACAGGGAGGCGGTGAAGCAGTTGTTGATCGAGTACAGGGATATCTTCGCCTGGAGTCATGAGGAAATGCCAGGCATAGATAACGAGGTCATCAAACATCGTTTGGGCATGGACCCTGCACACAAAGCTGTACGCCAGAAAAGGAGATCATTCAGCAGAGAAAAGAACGCCGCCATCAAAGAGGAAGTAGAGAAGTTACTCGCCGCAGGTTTCATTAAGGAGTCTCACTATCCAGAATGGTTGTCAAATGTGGTTATGGTAAAAAAAGAAAATAGAAAGTGGAAAATGTGCGTGGATTTCACTGATTTGAATAAGGCGTGCCCCAAAGATAGTTTTCCCCTGCCACGCATTGAAGTAATCGTGGACACTACGGCGGGACACCGTATGCTAAGTTTTATGGACGCCTATTATGGGTACAATCAAATCCGGATGTATCCGGCGGACAAAGACAAAACTTTATTCATAACAAACCGGGGACTGTAGTGCTACCAGGTTATACCGTTTGGATTAAAGAATGCAGGAGCAACCTATCAGAGGCTGGTAAATCGGATGTTTCAAGAGCAGATTGGAAAATCTATGGAAGTCTACGTGGACGACCTGCTAGTTAAAAGCAAAGAGCCCACTCGACACTTGGGCGATCTGAGGATGGCGTTCGAAACCCTGCGCCATTATAAGATGAGGCTGAACCCTTCAAAGTGCGCTTTCGGGGTCGGATCCGACAGGTTCTTGGGCTACATTGTGTCTGAAAGGGGAATTGAGGCTTCCCCAGAGAAGATAGTCACCACACTCAACATGAAGCCACCCAAGAACCTGAACGAAACACAGCAGTTGGCGGGCAGGATAGCCGCCTTAGGGAGATTCATCACTCGCTCAATGGATAGATGTCTCCCTTTCTTCCAGGTGTTACGAAAGACGCATCCCTGAAATGAGGAGTGCAATGAGGCATTCAAGAAGTTGAAACAATATTTGGCCAGCCTGCCACTTTTGAAACAGCAATAAAAGGGCGACGTGCTTCACGCCTATCTCGCGGCTTCCCCAAACGCTGAGTCTACCGTCCTGATGAAAGAGGGAGGAATTCAATATCCGGTGTATTATACTAGCAGGGCTCTTAGGGGAGCCAAGGTAAGGTACCCAAAGATCGAGTTATTAACCTTTGCCTTAGTAACGGCGGCTAGAAAACTCCATCCCTATTTCCAAGTTCACACTGTAAAGATACTCACAGAGGCTCCCCTGGCAAAAACCTTGAGGAAACCTGAGAGTTCGGGGAGACTAATCGGGTGGTTAGTGGAGTTAAGTGAGTTTGATTTGATGTACGAACCCAGGAAAGCAGTTAAGGGAAAAGTCCTAGCCGACTTCATAGCAGAATTTTTGGGTTTCCCTTTGGAGGATACAGTGGCCCCAACAGGAAAGCCATGGGTACTCTACGTCGACGGTTCATGTTGCAAAGTAAGTGGAGGCTTGGAAATATTCCTGGTAGGAATTTGCATCATATGGTAACGCTCACTTTCAAGGTAACAAACAATGAAGCGGAATATGAAACACTTGTGGCAGGGCTTTGCCTCGCCACCAAGATAGGGGCAACCGAGGTGGAAGTCAAGTCGGATTCTCAAATTGTTGTGAATCAAGTTTTAGGCTTGTATGCAACGAAAGGGGAAAGGTTGAAGAAGTATCTTGAGCGTGTGTGGGAAGCACAGGACTTCCTTTCTTATTTCAGTATAGCTCAGATCCCTAGAGTAGAAAATGAAGTGGCCGACAGATTAGCTAAGGCGGCGTCGTCGAGCATGGACGAAACACCCCTCCCATGGCCAGTAGAGCACAGAGTCGTTGAAGTCCCAGCCATCGGAATGGAGGTAGAGATTGTGGGAACCAGCGTCCCAGAATGGGCAAAAAAGCTGGTTGAATATCTGGATGAAGGGAAGTTACCAGACGAGAAGGATGAGGCGAGAAGGATACAACGGAGGGCGGCAAGATTTCTACTTCTTGACGGAGTTCTTTACAGAAGAGGTTTCTCCGCCCCATTACTACGGTGTATCTCCGCCCAAGAAGCCCAATATGTGTTGGCAAAAATACACAAAGGTATCGGTGAAAACCATTCAGGAGGAAAGACTTTGACTAGGAAGGCGATGAGGGCAGGGTATTATTGGCCCAACGTCTTGAGAGATGCTCAAGCGTTTAGTAGAAAATGTGTGGAATGTCAGGCGCACACACCAATACAGCATGCCCCCCCCCCCCCAAAGGAGCTCACATCCATGACCGCACAGTGGCCCTTTGCCCAGTGGGGTTCAGACCTGGTCGGACCCTTCCCGCCAGGAAAGAGCGGGGTAAAGTTCATGGTGGTAGCCATGGATTATTTCATGAAATGGGCTGAGGCAGAATCACTGGAATCTATAACAAGCAAGGCGGTGACGAGGTTTCTATGGAAGAATGTCATTTGCAGGTTCGGGGTCCCCCAAAGCATAGTAACGGACAACGAACGCCAGTTTGACTCAGATCACTTCAGAGAATGGTGTGCGGAATTAAAAATTAAAGTAAAATAATCTTCGCCAGGTCACCCTCAATCGAACGGACAGGCAGAGGCTACAAACAAAGCGTTGCTCTCAATCCTAAAGAAGAAAGTCGCAGAGAATAAGGGAGAGTGGGCAGAGGAGCTACCTGGAGTACTTTGGGCGTACAGAACTTCAGCGAAAACTCCTACAGGGGAATCTCCGTTCACATTGGCGTATGGTTGTGAGGCAGTAGCTCCAGTAGCTCCAGTAGAAAGGAATCCCTGCGAAGGCATCAGACATTTCGTTTCGCCCAAACCTGTCAACTCGGCGGCGGCTGTTCTCATCAGGAACAAATAAGTCCCGATCCAAGTTTACGAGGTTAGTAGAAGGAATGGACAAGAGAAGGGCCCTTAGCCTAAGAATGCCGGAGCCATAGCCAAAACTAAAGGCACGACTCCTAACATTTGGCACGAAGGCTAGTTGCTCACGAAGGCATTGAGCCTCGGCCTGAGCTTCAGCAACCTGCTTTTTCTTTCCAGCAAGGCGTTCACCCCAAGCCTCCATTTGCAGCATAGCCTGCCTTCGCTCTTCGACCGCGCTTGCAACATCTTTCTTGTACCTCTCATGATGATCCCTCATCTCCTGTAACTCCCCCCGGGCTAAGGAAAGATCCCGAGAAGCAAGAGCAGCCTTCTCCTGTGAAGATATCAGCTCTTGGCGAGCTGAATCTCGATCCTAGGCAAGGGCGTGGAGTTCAGACCGGACGGCGAGCAGATCGGCTTTAGATTTTCACCGGATGTCCGAAAGCTGGGACTTTAATAAGTCCCGTTCAGCCTTGACGAATTCCAAGTCATGGGTGTTCCGTTCCTTAGCTATTCAGGCGAGACGATCAGACTCTCTGAGGTGACAAAGTTCTTCCTCTCGAATCTCCAAGTCGCCTTGAAGCAAGAGGGAATGACCCTCCGATAGCTCCAACTGAGTCTCAAGCTCCTTCACCCTCTTGGACATGGCGTCCAGCTTCACCTTGTCTACCTGCCATTCCTTGGCAGCAAGCTCTGCGGCCTTGTTTGCCTTCCGCCATTCAAGAACTTCCCCCTCTAGGCGAGCACAGTCTTCCATGATCCATGCCGCCAAATCTTCAAACCCCTGTAAAAAAAAGAACACTAGAAATTGTTAAAACAAAAGAGAAGGAAAAGAAAAGGAGAAAAACAAGCAAGGCAGTACCTTCGAAAACCAATCTTTTAAATGATTGGCCATCTGAGCAACCGCTTCAGTTCGGGTGTTGGCCCAAGAGAAAGAGGCTTCACCACTGGCTGCCCAACCAGAGTCCCCCAAGGGAACTAAAGCAAGGCCAGGACCTGCCCCCTCCCCGGACTGGCTGTCAAGACATATAACGGGGGCAGAAGGTTGGGGGCATGGTGGAGCATCCTCAGCCAGGCGTGCAGCTCCCAACAACCCATCATCTCCTTCTGTCCTTAAAACGGAATCTACCCCATCTCCCAGGGAAGGGGAGAAGTGAGAAGGTATGGAAGGCCCCTCGCCACTCCCTGCTGGGATAGGGGTGTGCTCCCTGGGAAGGATGGTGGGTGGGGTCTCAGGAGTCGCTGGGACAACTCCAGTTTCAACACAAGTTGCCCCAGGGCAAAGAACCAAGAGCTCAGCAGAATCGACCCCCAGTGGCCTTGGAGAAACTGAGCCCACACCGACCTCAGGGCCTATAATACCCTCGAGGTTCAAGGCAGCAGCAACCTCAGCGTCCAACTCACCTCCTCTCGCCTGGCCTCCCACCATGGAAAGCCCAGAAGTGGGAGAGATCAATAGTGGACTTGCAGAGGTGGGAGAGACAACCTGGAAAGCATCGGCCAGGTCGAAAAGGGCCATGCTAGCCAGTCTCTCGGCGTCCAGCAGACTGAGGGTTCGTGGCTTCGCTGATGACTCACGACGTCCTTTGGCCTGGACACCTCCGGGGCGTTCAGGAGACTCCGCCCACTGCTGAGAAGGCGGGGAGGGTCTCTACGCCTGGGCGCCACTAGAACGTACAGCAGTCTCCATCTGCTGACGAATGGGCGCTTGTAACGGGGTGTCCTCTGTAGCTGCCACAGCTTTCTTTTGAGGAGGGGGTGAAGGGGAGGAGCCTTCAGGACGAGCCCTTTTCTGACTCGTACCATCATTCAGGCCGGTTACCCTCCTCATGAATGGAGGAGGGTTTGGTCTTCACGGGGAGTTTTTTGATGGGGCTGGGATCACCTCTGAAATCATAAATTTTCGCCCTTGAGCCTGGGAATGATCGGGCATCATCAAGAAGCGGTCAATATTGGCGAGCGTCAAGATGAGGTCAAAGTTCAACTCATCTTCATGGGCCTCAACCCAAGAGTAAACAATTTCAATCCGGGATAATTCCCGACGTGACAGAGGTGGCATGGTCGCCCACACAGTTTTGTCCTCAGGGACGGGGCGCCATATCGCCCTAACGGGAAAATCCCGGGTACGAGCTTCCCCAACAAGAAAATCCCAACCTGTGCCGGTTATATAGAAGAATTTGGTATTCCAGGCCTTGGCGTTGGAATGACGACTCTCAAGCCGAACCAGAGGGGGAAATCTATCTTTCTTGCGGAAGCTAGCAACGTTGCTTTTGTTTGACCGCAAGTGATAGAAGCATAAAAATTCCCGAGACGTTAGGTCCAGGTAAACATCCCCTAGGGGTTCCAAGACCATGCGATAGACAATGCATGCGCTCAGATAGGTCCTGTAAGAGTGAGGATGGAGTTGAGCAGGAGCCAACTGGAGGAGATCCAGAATGTCTTGGAGAGGACAACAGAAAGGAAGCCTCAAGCCATGGGTGAACATGGCGGCGTACAGGGTAGTCCTACCTGTGTAGCCTTCGACCTTGCAATATCCCCGTGCGAGGATAGTAATGTTGGCGCTCTCAGGAATGTCAAACTCCTCCCGAAGCCCGGGAAGATGTTTCTCCCGGTAGGAGGAATGCCATCCGTGACCTTCAAAGACTGTGCCCGATGGGACATAGAAAGGAGAAGGGTTGAAGGAGCCACCTTGGTCTGCCATCGAAGAAGTATCGAGAAGAGGGAAAGTGAAGAAGAAGAGCAAGAACTGGAAGCAGGAGGCAAACAAGAAAGGCAAGAGAGAGATTGAACAAAGAAACAAGATAAAGAAAAGAAAGAAAGGAAGGAAGGGGTATTTAAAAGAGGAGAACGCAGAATGTCGACGGTCACAAAGCATCATGACCTGACATTAAGGAACATCAACAGTCACAAGCATCATCATGGCCTGACATTGAGGATGGTAACCGTCACACGAAAACCTCTCCCTATTCCGCCACGTCATCAGGAAAGAATCAAGAAGGAGGGAAAGAAGAGAACAAGGGTACACAAACCTGAAGGGTCGGATGGGGCGCCAAACACACATGAAACAGGCCTGGGCCAATAGGTGACTAAACTGCCCGCCCAGCATGTCAGGTAGGCCCAGTAGTGGAAGCTCCTAGTACAAGTCTTAAAAACGTTTCTAAAAAAAAAAAGTAATAAATAGGGGGGCAGATCTATAATTCCCCCCGCCATAAGGTAACGAGAATTAGCGGGGTAACTGGAGGGTTTATAATAATGAAAAGGCCAATTTTGAGAAAGCAGGCCCAAGTAGGAAAGGGGCCCAACGGAAAAGGCTTTTAGCATCGGTATACAAAGTCGACGTGTCAAGGACTCAGTCAAGTCAGCAATATGCATGCAACCGCCCACATGAAAACAGGGATTCATGCAGTTACGTGACTACTTCAAACGCGGAGCGCACCCAAAAACTCGGATCAAAACAAAGGGATCCGCCGTCGACCAAACACAATAATAGGATTTCATAGGTTCCAGGTAACCCTCAATAAAAGGGGAATTTCCTTTCTTTTCGAGGACACTTTTTTCTTCGAACTATTTTTCTATGCTCTAAAGAACTAACTTAAGCATCGGAGTTTTCACAGGTGAACCAGGCCACATTCACCCAAATCCTTGCGTAGGGTTGTGGGACAGGTTGGAAGCGAGACACATCCCGAACAGAAAGCATGAAAGGTTTCAATTTAAAGACAAATACGTTATTGGTTGTTGGAATGTCATGATAATTCTACTAATTTCCATTCAAACAAAAACGTTATTTGGAGATTTGAATGGTTCGCCTAATTAGAGTACTTTATTAGACAATTTACGGCGATTTTATTTGCATCTTAAAAATGCTGGAAAAGACATTTTCTTGTAGCGGGACATATTCTCTTTAGATAATAAAATAATTTGTGTATATATTTAATTAAGATCGATTACGTTGTACGTTGCAATATATATGTTTTTTTTCTCTTTCAATTGATTTGTTTTGAAGTTTAGCGGCCTGATTCATTAATTAATTGCGTTTGCTTCAGTTTGAAATAATTAATCCACATTACTTATATACGCTGGCCTACGTATATAATTACCATTGACCAAATAAAGAAAGGTAATGAAGCATAAAAATCAACTACTTCTGTCGTGCTAAGAGCCCGCGCGCACCTCTAGGGCTATAAATGGACCAATTAATTCAATAGTCCATTTGGTAGATACTCAGTTAAACTCTAATCAAACTGACTCGTGAAAAAAAAAAAAAAAAACTCACTTGTGTAAATAAATATCCGGTCGATTAATAAATGGCACATGATACTCGATAAAACTCGATTCAACTCGACTAAGGCTCGTTAAGGCCTGCCCGTTTATGCTAGAGTCAACTCGTTAGCTCGACTACATTAAAGCTCATTCATAATTTTCGCCACAATAAACAAATTTTGCAGCGATTTCTTTCTATTCGATGGAATTAATGCTGCTACAGTATTATTATCTTTTGCGACGAATAAAAAGTTGTATGTATTAATAATATATGTAGGCATATAATATATTGTTATATTATTCTATAATATGGACTATTCTAAATACTGTAAAATATTAATTTTAATTAAAATACAAAAAGCTAAGATTTAATAATATTGAAATAGTTAATTCTAAATACTATAAAATTTGTATTTTAAAATACAAATACTATGAGGACTAACTTAAGAAATAATAAAATTAATATTTAAAAGATAATCCTTGATAATTAAAATACATAATTAAGATTTGTTGAATTCTCGTATATTCTATTCTCGTATCATCTTATATTCTCGTATTTTTTTGTTATTGTTGTGTTTTAATATTGTATCTTCTACTTGCCATTCAAGTAAACCTTAGACCTGTTCGAGAGTTATCAATCATGTTGAACGGTTGATTGATAACTTTTGAATTGTCTAGAGTGGACAGTTTGGAATTGTAAGATCATTCTCGCAAATTATCAAACTATATCTGTTGTATCAGATATTATGATTTTGGTAGAGTCATCCCTTATTGTTCTCTAGATATGCAGTTTCGGTAATGGTGGATCGATGTATTACTCGTCAATATACACGACCAAACGAGCATATTTGGAAAACTATGGGGAGATGCTGTCGAAATTTTGTTCAACGTGACAGATAATAGTTGGTAGGTTGGTGATTATGATCTTACAATCCCGAATAGGATAGGACCAACTACCTGTTGAAATGAAGAAATTGCACAATATATTAGATAATTGATTGTTTGTTGATATACATGACTGTTTGCAATAGGATATTAGACATAAATAAGAGTTGGATGCGAGTTAAAGATCGGTTGGATGAGGATTACAATGTATATACTGAAAGAGTTAAGAAATTTTTAGAGTTTGCATCCTGTACAATTGGTAGTGATGGTCGTATTAGATGCCCATGCTGACTTTGCAAGAATTTGCATTCTCATAAGATAGAGTTGGTGAGGGAGCATCTGTTTGTTAATGTTATTGATCAAGGTTATACCGATTGAGTCTTACATGGAGAACCGTATCCAACATCATTTGAATTTCGAGATGAAGAATAAGGTATCGATGAAGATGTACATCCTGAGGTTGTTGGTGACAATCTCGAAGAGGATATGGAGCAAATACTGGGCGACATTGGTGCAGGAATGTTTATGGATGAAAGTGGAACAGATCCATCAAACTCAAATGATCAATGCCATAACACTTTTACCCGCTTGTGGAATGATTCACAGCGTGAGTTATATCTAAGGTGTAGAAGGCACAGTAAGTTGTTATTTAGAGTTAAACTGCTTCATATAAAATCTATGTGCCGAATATCTATTAAGGCTATCTATATGTTGCTCGAGCTGTTTAAATAGGCACTTCCATCAGAGAATATTTTACCCCGCAACTTCTATGAAGCAAACAGTTGAAAAGATGACTCGGGTTTGATTACAATCTAATACATGCATGTAAGAATGATTGTGTGTTATTTTGGCAAGAGAATGAGCAGTTGGACGAGTGCCCCATTTGCCATGAATCAAAATGGACAACTGAGAAGCAAAATGTGCCGCAGAAGGTTGTACGTCACTTTCCATGGATACCTAGATTACAACGGTTATTCATATCATGTTCAACAGCTGTGGATATGATATGACACTCATCATCTAGAGTCAAGAATGATAATGTGTTATCACATCTTGCAAACTCTCAAGTTTGGAAGGAATTTGACTCAGAATACCCATGGTTTGCTGAAGAACCTCGTAATATTCGACTTGGGTTAGCAACAAATGGATTTAATCCGTTTAGGAACATGAGTAGTAGTCATAGTAGTAGGCCAGTTGTACTTATGCCGTATAATCTACCACCGTAGAAGTGTATGAAAAATTTATATTTCATGATGAGTTTGCTCATTCTAGGTCTGAGATCATCGAGAAATGATATAGACATACACTTACAACCGCTGATAATAGAATTGAAAGATTTGTGGGAGAATAAGGTTTTAACATTTGATTCATCAACAGGCAGGTCGTTCAAGATGCATGATGCGGTGTTATGGACAATAAATGATTTTCCTACTTATGGAAACTTGTCAGGTTGGAGCATTAAGGGGAAATTGGCATGTCCAACTTGTAATAAACATACCTAATCTGAATGGCTTACATATGGGAAGAAACTATGCTTCATGAGTCATTATCAATTTTTACCTGGTGATCATAAATGACGTGGAAATTGTAGGATGTTTAATGGCACTGCTAAATGGGGGCACCCTCCACTATTTTTGTCTGGTGAAGATGTTATTGCACAGTTTGTGAATGTTAGAAGTAATGATTTTGGTAAAAAACAATGGAAGAGAAACCGAAGTGCGAATGAGTTGAATTGAACAAAGAAGAGTATATTTTTTAAACTTCCCTACTGGTCGACGTTAAAATTACAGCATAGTCTCGATGTTATGCATATTAAAAAATATATATGCAAATCCATGTTAGGAATGTTGATGTCAATTGAAGGTAAAACGAAGGATAATATAAACTCACAGAAAGATCCATAGTAGTTGGGAATTAGACCTAAAATGAACTTGCAACAAAATGGTTCGTCTGTTTACATGCCAATTGTGTGGCGCCCCCAACTTCCATGTACGGACAAGCACGGAAATCGAGACACCCGGGATGATGACAACACGATCACGCACCCCAACGACACGTGCCGAGTGTGTGAAATGCATCACGTGTACAAAATAAAATGCAGCGGAAAGATTAGGTCAGATAACTAAGTACCAGAATTTAATACAATACAAAAATAATACAGAAATCCACAAGTCAACATAATACAATTTTCTTGTTCATAAAACAACCTCAAATAAAAATACAAATACAACATAGAATATAGCCAAATGTCCCTACTCCTCAGGTGGAGCCGCATCTTCGGGCTCAACCTCTTCAAAACCTGCGTCAAAATCTGCAGTACCAATAAATGGTACCACAGGTAAGTAAAACCCAAAAATACTCCAAGATAACAAATATAAGAATACAACAACCATTATGCATGCACATGATGACCCAAGTGCAAAACCCGAGAAAAACACCATTTCTCGAAAATCACAAGTTTCTTTTCCCACACACGCCAAAAATCACCATTTGGCACAATTAATAACCAGGAATAGTTACTTTAATTCCAATTTTATCCCGTATGCACCATGGCCTCCCCTAGGGACCATCCACATACCCTGGCTCCCTTCGTCACCCCACAGGTAGCGACCATGCGAGTGATACAATACGAGTGATGCCCAGTTCCGCGCCCACCGCGTACATAGCCAAGCATCCTCTGATCTCCGCCAGCACGAGAGATCACGGAGTCGGATCGAGAGCGCTACCATCTCGTCCAAGTCCCGAGCAACAGCTCCAGGGGACGACACTCAGTACATTCCGCTCCCGAGTGCCCAGAGGAGCTCCACCGAGATAATAACCCATCTCGGCTTGGGGGTGATACACACACACCCGAAAAGCCTTTTTTACAAAACACAGTTTCCACAATTGTACACACCCACGCATGCGTGCACTATGCCATGAAAATGACCAGTTACCAATAACCAACAGTTACCAACAATTTTTCAATAACCAACACAGTCTATCAGATAACCAATTCACAATTTATAAAACAGGTCATTGCAAAAATATATTTAAATCTTAAAAGTCTTTTGGAGAAATACTTACAGTGCTTTAAAATAATTTATGGAGGATCACGGAGGAACTGGAAGCACCAAAACAGCAACTGTCACAGTGCAAAAACACTGTGACCGAAATTCACAGTGAAATTCAAATTCTCACACGGGTTCAAACGAAAACTTGGAATTGATAGGGTAGGGCCTAAGGAAGGTGGGGAATCTAATGGTGGTGGTGGTTGGCCGTGAATGGCGGCGGAAATGGGTGGTTTACGGCCGAGAATTTCAAATCGGAAGTAGAGCTCGCACGGGCGGCTCCGGCGACGGATCGGGGCCGGGTTTGGGTGGAAAAGCTTGGTATTGGGCCGGTGAAGAAGTGGTGAAGAAATGGTGGCCAATGGTGGCCGGACGGCGGCGGAACGGCGAGGAGAAGCCGTAGGCTTCGCACGGCTACTGGCGGCTAACGGCAGCGTTAGGCGGCCGGATATTGGGTGGGTAAGGTCGCCGGCGCATGGGGGAGCCGATGGTGCCGGCGGTGTCGTGCACGGCGGGCCGGAGGTGGAGCAGCGGAGGTGAGTCCGTTCGGACGTGAGAGAGAAGAGAGAGAGAGAGATCGGGCGCGCGGGGGAAAGCAGGAGGAAAAGAAAAAAAAAGAAAGAAGAAAAAAGAAAAAAAGAAAGAAAAGAAAAAGAAGAGGGAAAAAGGGAAGATCCAGTCTTCCAATCTGGGTCCTGAAAAAAAAACCAACGAAGATGAATTTAAAACCGAAAGCTAATTAAAATAATCCAAACGCAGTGAAATAATTTAAATGCAACAATAAAAATTTAAAACTAAAAAAAAATAAATCAATTTAAATTAAAGATCATTTTAAAAGCCACAACAATAAATAAAATCTAGAAAGCACATAAAATAATTTTCACATCATAAATTATTATGAAACAATATTTAAAAACTCCCAAAATTTAAAAACAAAATAAATAATCACAAAATAAATTAAATAAATCCTCCATTAAAATACACTAAAATCTGGGATGTTACAAATTGGGTGGTATATATTCTAGAAATATTTATGACGTTATCCCTAAGGCGCAGGGACAAGAAGAAGAAGATGATACCTCTACTCAAGAAGCATACCAAAAGAGTTAACCTGCCTTAAACTTATTTGTGAATTTGAGCCAGTATAAGATGATCCCATTATATAGGGAAGATATTGAGGCTGAAATAGTTGAGGCGACAGTTTCAAAGTGTTGAGTCATCTGAAGTATCTACAAATGATGAGACCGAATCTATAGATGAAACAGATACAGATGATTGATCGATTTTGTGTTCATATTATATAGTATCTCACAATTATGCCACCAAAGAGAAAGGAAGTTCGCATCCCATCTCGACCTGTTCCTAGCTCTCCGTCTGACTCACCATTAGAGACTGACTTTATGGAACAAGGTAAATAGCTAAAACTCATTTAATCAATTAAGATATATGATAATTGATACGGGGTAAATAATTAATATTATTTTATAGAGATAATAGTACAATCTCGTCATGGACGAGGTATCACTAGAGGTGTGACGTTGGAGAAATATCGTAAAGTATGTAAGATTAAGGTTAACATTCCTGACGAACATACTGGAGGAGAGGGACAACAAGCAACTTGGCTTGCATTGTATGTGGGTGCTCTTACACGGACTTATGCACCTTTGGCTACGAGTTCATAGCATAAAGTCCCACAAGATGTAAAAGAGTTTATAAAAAAGCGTTGTTTGGTACATAATATTTTAAATAATAAATTTATATTGATATTATTTAATTTTCTAAATGATAGTATTTTTGTGTATATACTTTTTCAAAGATGACTTCGAACTAAATTTTAGTTGGAGAAAGAAGCGTAGAACTGTTGAGGAGTTGATGTGTAATGCATTTAGCAAGTATAAGGCTAGATGTCATGAGCATTACAAGAAGTACAAGAACAAGGAAGATGCACGCCAGCATCCTTTTCAGGATGTCCGACATGAAGAATGGCAAAAATTTTGCGACATGTTTGAAGATCCATCATATAAAGTAAAATAAATCAATTCTTTGTGTCAGATTTTTTATTTTCACTCACTAACTTTTACAACTTCTATGCAGGAGTGAAGTTCTATAAACAAAACGAATAGATCAAAGTTGAAGATTCATTATCATGCAGGCTTAAGATCTTTCCATCACCTCTCTCAGAAATTGGTAATGTACTCTTTTTTTTTTATTCTATATAGTTTGTTTTTAATATTGACTTTATATTTTAACAATGTCTCTTGTAGAAAAAGTCAGACACCAATTATGATCTAACAAAATTATATGCTGCATCACATACTAATAGTAATGGAGAGTGGACTCATCCCGATGCTCGTGAGAATTATGTAAGTATTATAATTTCTTTAAATTAAACATATTTCAATTATTGTGTCAATAGTAATTTTATATATTGTGTGTAGAATAAAATAGTTGCCCTCCGTGCTGAAGCTGCATCAAATCAGAATTCATCAACAAGTGATGTTGAAATTTTTACACAAATTCTGGATCAAACGTTCAGGATATTTAAGGGGTTTGGGTCGCTGTGTAAAGCCTTCAAACTCTTCATCAACATCAAGCACTACTGCCATTACGTTAGATAATGCAAATTCTAGAATCTAAGAATTGATTGCAAAACAACATGAGTTAGAGGCTCAATTAACGAAACAAGCAAACATGGAGATGCGCATAAGACAGCAAGAAGATCAACAAAGAGAGAGAGGCAACTCCAAATGCAAGAACAACAAAAACAGATGCAGCTTCAAATGCAGATGCATATGCAACAATTTAGGCTTCCAAGCAATTAATTTTCTTTAGAAGTGTTTTTGCCTATTGAACAATTATATATCATGTACTGATAATTTTCTTAGTATTATTGGTATTTTATGTTATTTAGTTCTAACTTATTAGATTAATTTTATTTATATTGAATAATTTGTAATGTATTTTTGAAATATAAATATCTATTTGGTTTTAAATTATTATTGTACATGAAAATAATAACCGTTCAAACGCTCATCAAACGTCGAACATTTATACGTCTAACACCATTCGAACATCTCATTTTAGAGTTTGAACGGGTTAAAATTTATGCGCTGTTCGAAAGCGATTGAACGGGCAATGCACCATTTGCGTTCGATTGACCAGCCATGAAGTACCCATTCAAACCGTCCATTATTGTTCGAACGTTTATTTCAATGTTCGAATGACTTTCCAATACGAATTTAAATCGTCCCAAGACAAAAATTCCTTTCTAACGCGATCGAACGGTCCAACTTAATTTCATCCCAAAAAATATTTTTTGGACGAATTTGTGATTTTCGTCCTAAAATACCTTTTAGGACAGTTTTATTGGGACGACCTTGGGACTTTTTTTTTTCATCTCAAAAGATTTTTTGGGATGAAAATTTTCATTCCAAAATCCCTTTTTCGTTGTAGTGTCAAACAGAAACTACTCCCTTATTTTCTTCATGTATCCGTATTCATTTGAACCAAAGTTGAAATCTGAAGTGATGTATTACAGTAAAGCTTAAGTTGTTGCAAGTAATCTTGCTATTCTAAATAAAAGTAGAATTTCAAAGTATATTTATTGTTTGCCTGATTATTGTTCACATGCTTTATATATTATGTTGATGTTTATTACTTGCTTTAAGTATTATGTTTACTATTTACGAAGTCATTAAATTACTAAGAGCATCCATGCTTCGCCTCAATCATAAATTGAAGTCTACTCCCACCAATTTGAAAATATCTTCCCTAACCTCCAAGATACTCAATTTCATATGCGGACAAGCTATATCTTCCCCTATGACTGAGGATGAACTCCAACAATTCCATTTAAATTGCATGGTAGCCAAGTTTAGTATCAGAGAAAAGAAGAAGTATGGCATAAACACATCTATATATTATAATTTGAACTTTGTAGCTGAAAATTGTTTGACTACTCCAAGAGGCAGGTATGTATATATATAATTTGTCTATTCTTCCCTATCAACTTTCTGCTTCTCACCCAGTGGAATTCCAGTGGACTTGTTTGTTGTTTGCAATATTTATGAATTTATGCAGGCGAAGAGAGTCGCATACGAATAAACTCTTTAATTTTGAAAGAGTAAAGTAATTTTTAATCAAATTTTGGTGCTTTATTGATGTCTATCGCGTCCTCACAATTTTTTATTACTAGTTACTAAATGCAGATGTACTTCAATATGTTTTGATTTATACAGTTGTCTAAAAATTTTACTAAGATTCAGCAAAAGAAACTTATATTTTATTATTCTTCATATTTATAAAAGCTTTTATTTTCTTGAAAATAATAATATTCATACAATTATACAACTTATTTTACAATCAATTCATGTGACATTGCCAATTAATAAATATATAAAAGTTCATTTTTTATTTAAATTCCACATTTTACATAATCCCGTTGTAAATGAGTTGTAAAATGGTTGTGGCAAAAATTTGAAGGACTGTTAAAAAGGTTGCAACTGAGAGGTATCGATAGGGTTACTACCCATCTACCACCCAAGTGCATTTGAAGTTTTTTTATTTTTTTATCATTTTTTAACATCCTTAATCACTAAGAAAAAATTAAAAAAATATATATAACTTTATTAATACTCACTTCCTTAATTATTAAGTAAAATTAAAAATTAAAAAAAAAAATCAAATACAAAAGGAGTAGTAAATGGATAGTAGTATAATAGTAACCCTATTATTATTCGCAACGGAAACCATATGTGCTAAAAGAACTCCTTGAAAAGAATGACTTCAGGCCTCAGGTAACCAATGTATGCATAATTCCTAGATTTTGTGCCTGCTCAAGCCGAACCTCAGAATGGGTAAGTTAGCCAGTCCAGCATTTAAAATGTTCAACCCAAAATCTAGTCAATTAGTAATTACCATATGAAGACACTAAATGAGATCTTTTGTTCATTGATAGCCTAGAAAATTTAGCAACCAACAAAGCCCAAGTTGTTGATAAACTAGGTTGAATTTTCTCAATCTATGTCAATTTGCAAATCTAGCTACTTCTTTTTTCTCCTCTCTTTTTTCTTTCAAGAAAAATAAAAAAGAAAGTTACTATGAATTATGGGGTTACAAGATTCATTATAAATCCACCCTCGGCTACCAACTCATTTGAAGTTCATTTTGTGTACAAATATCTGCTATGAAACCTCCAAAAATGGCATTTACAAAGTGTAAACTCACATAGAGAAACCTCTGGGAAGATCGCCTTCTTGTTCAATAATCCTTAAGTTAACCCTTCTCTTGGAAAAATATGCATGCCATAACAGAGCTGTCCAAGTTTATATGGAGCTATTTCTGCTTTTGAAGAGCTGAATTCAATTATCACGGATACAACAAATTGTATCCTGGAAGATCTTGTATTCTGTTAACATCTTCTAAAGACAGCTCTCTTTCCAGCTGTGTCCTTGTTACTTGTAATACCTCCTGAACAAGTGGGAAAAAAGAATTTATATAACAATTGGACAAGTAAAGTTGGGAGATCTTCTCAGATGGGTCACGAAACATCACATGGCACACTTAACCCCCCTTTGTGTGGTGGACAAAATTCAACAACATGCATTCTTCTATTAATCATCCTTTGTCTCTTTTACTTTCATTTTAATGCAGCTCTTTAGATGCAATTTTGAGACATCATCGTGCTATTGTCAAACTCTCCGAGTGTATATTGTACAGATAAGGAAGCCATGTTCCTATATAGTAGGAAAGGACCTGACTTTGAACTTCTTGAAGAGAGAGAGACGGAGAGGGAGAGGGAGAGAGAGAGAGAGAGAGAGAGAGAGAGAGAGAGAGAGAGAGAGAGAGAGAGAGAGAGGTCCTACATTAAATTCCATGTAGGAAGCATGCATTGCAAGCCATTGAGCATCCATCATTTCGAAAGCAATACAAAATAATTCATCAAAGGCTCCTTCATCCTCTGTCATTGAGAATATGCAAATCATGAGCAATTGAAGGTCAGAATAAAAAACCAGGAAGCAGAGTTTTTCCATTTTCTAAGGTAGATTTACCTCCTAATAATTTAATGAAATTGATCCCTGGAAGGCATCGTGGTTTAACTGCAAAAGAGACCAAAAACTGATCATCAAACAATGCTTGAATCTTTTATTTTCCCATGATCTTATAGTCACAAAAAAAATGAGTGTACTCAAACTTGATGCATCTGTAGATTGCTATTAAAGGCAATAGGAAGGTAAAATTCTGTTCGCATTTTGGCTGCCCCAATAATTGAAAACATTAAAGATGCCTTAAAATAGTCATATGCAATGCAAGTCTTAATTCTACTTTATTTAACTGTGTTAGGAAAAATATATTCAACTAAAATGAATGGAAGAAGATAGAATTTGTTTGTTGTTTTCACATTGTATACAAATAGTCAGTTTTAATGGGAAAAAATGACAAGATAATGGTATCAGATGACGATCAGATTTGTCTACAAACCTGAGCTTAGATCCAACATCTGAATCAACATAAATGATACATTAATGCCAGCAACAGCAAATGGGTATTCCCAAGCTGCTCGCATCCCTTCTCGCTTGAACAATAACCTATGGAAAGATTCCTTCATTTTGATGTTTCATATTATTAGTGATAGTTTTCTTTGGTGCAAAGACTTCAGAAACCAAAACGAAGCGAATTCATAAGAGGTGGGAGAAACAACAAGACAGAACTTTTATAGTTATCAATATTCAAAGGGAAATAATACAGAGAAGGCATACCGGATAAGTCCTGGCAAAGAACAGCAAATTCTCAAGGGAAATAAAACCGCAACCCCTAAGGAAAGCATGACAAATGAGCCAAAATACTAATAAAGTTTCTAAGATTTCTTATTATTCATTTGTTTACTATTTATATTAAACTAAACAGATCCACTTTATAGGCACCAACAAGGCACTAGCAACATTTTCATTTTGTTTAAGTATTTTCCAGCTCTCTTATGGTACTTGTTTGGCATCATTACAACCAGGATCTAGACATCAAGATGCTTATTACATCTCCAGCAAACCCACATTTAAAGCCACTACCAGTATTGATCATGAAAGATGGAAGTCACAGCCTTTCTTGAAATACAAGAGGAACTATAAAATTTATTCAAGCATCCCAATGGCTGCGAGTAATTAAAGTGACACTTCTCGGTCCTAGTTAAAAACATGGTAGGGTTGACCCATTTTCATGTACCGACTATTCATGCTACTAAAGATACCTAATATCTATATCTTCATATGCTGATTACATGGAATGATTAATTAAAACACTTCATTCCTCCTTTCACGACTCTCAAGCCATTTCATTTGCTTAACAGTTGATCTGTCAACAATAGATTGAAAAAGGACCAGCTAAAATGTAACAGTAGCTACCATTAAAGTGATATAACCCCACCTAAAGTCAGTTGATGGATTTGGACCCTGCCACCCCATATCTTTCCATTGGTCCGAAATTAAACCTTTGAGAGCAATATTTGGAAAGGCAGCATGCCACAATGTTTTGAGTGCTTCCTGTTAATAACAAAGGATAAGCATATTACTGACACATTGTTATAGTAATAACAAATCAACATGATAAAAAACTAAAAGCTATAACCATGTGCTCCCAATTAAGAAACCATGGGAGAAGACAAAATATGCTGATGTGGGAATGTGAAGTAACTGTAGCTAAACTAACTGCAACAAGAAATTGATGTTCCCACTTTGTGTTCCTCATGATGAAAATGGGAGCGCTAAGTTTCTTGTTGATGGTTCAGAAAGAAAGATGACAAAATAAATGGTAAGAATTTCTTCAGAATTAATTTTAGTACACACGTTGAACTCGATATTAGGGGATAGTATTATGAATAAACGAAAATAGCCCAAGCATCATGAAAAATACTTGATGATCCGGGTGGGTCTCGTCAAATGGTACTTGTAATCGTTCTTGGAGCCTCTGAAGTCTTTGTTCCTGGTACCATGTTCGAGAAAGAATACTGATAAGTTTGGGGAAGTTGAGAATGCCAACTAAAGTGCGATCAGCTCGCATAATTGCAAAGACCATCAAAGGCAAATATGGATTGATATTCTAACAAGGAAATACTAATTCATTAATTTTTCAACTTGAACTAAAGCTGTCATGAAACGACAGAAATTATTTTCAAAAGTTGAAATGTAGACAGGCAGAAATCATGCAGGAAATACCACAATCTAACTGCAATTTCATATTAATAGATGGCTCATGGAAGTGTTTTCTCTGTTAATAAACACAAGATTAGAAGCAAATGCAGCCTAATCAGAGAATGGAACAAGTACTCCAGTAACTTTCCCATTTACCTGAATGGGACTCAATGAGTAGTCAATAAGCTTCACATGACGCTTGTTGCTCGAGCGGTGGAAGAGTCCTCCTACCCATGATCGCGGTCCCACCATAGCAGCTACAACCATGAAATGCTGATCAGTAAAAAGATTAGCATTCATGATGAACTCAGGCCCAAAAGAATAATTGGTATTCAAGATGAATTCTTTTTCTTCTTCCCATCTAAAAGAAAGAGTTCATCTTGAATTCCAATTACCTTGATCTAATGACATCCCATTCCAAGAACCCTCAATGTTTGAGGTCAAGATATTCAGCTAGTACAGGATATGAAGTGTAGGCATCAGGTAAATAGTGAAATTCCATGCAATTAAATTGAAACAAATTAAAGACAGCTAATTCATTGAATTTTTATAAGTCAACAACAGGAAGGGTACAGGAACCCCCCTACTCACCAAAACATTGAGTCAACTTTGTTATTACATGAGTAGAACTATGAGACCATTCATGCCCTTTATCATCCTTCCGTCTCCAATAAATTTCATCCTGGTCAACCTAGATTTCAGATTTTAAAGAACCTTTCAGTATAAAGTAGATGCAATATACAAGTGACTAGACACAGCAGAGTAATCTGTTCAACTGACATATAGCTCTCGTACAATAGGTTGACATTTCAACATGTAATTCGCTAAAAATCAACTACTATGAGCCAGATAATACTAAGACAACAACTGTAGTAGTCTTAGCAACATATAAAATCACTAAAATTGGACAAGTAAGAGCCAAATACTACGAGGGAAACAAATGCAGTAGTCTTGTGCCAAGGTTTAGCACACAAACACAAAATTGAGCTCATGACGAAGAAAAGTGGCTTTGGGACTTTTTAGAGTGCTGAATTTCTAGAATTCCAGAAAAAAAAAAATGAAACTCAAACAACCAAACAAAAGAAACAAGGCAGCTAAAAAACTAAATTCAGACGTTCAGTAGATGCTAAGTGAGATAAACCCATTCGGTATCATAGGCGGAAAGTACTAGCAACGGCAGATGAGTTGTTTCATACAGGGTGACAAATAAACCAAATTAGCAAAAGAGATTGTGTCATTAGGGATTCCTAGGAAACCAGAACAAAGCAATCGAATTATAGCAACAAAAGCCAATTCGTATTACAGGCAGAAAAGCAAGCAACAAACAATTGCAAAGCTGATTATTGTAATTCATAATTTCAGACGTATTTTAATCAGAGGGCACAAAAGCATTACTAAGAGGCATTAGTAACAAAGGCCTTTTTAAGCAAATGATTACTCCTAAGAGGCTTATAAACCATCAGCATTGCCCTGAAATCAATCCAAGGTCCTGTGGCGAGAGAGAGAGAGAGAGGGATAGAGATGGGGTTTACTCTGTGAAGAGAAGAACAAGAAGGAAAGCATTGTCTGCGCCTCCTTAATCTCATGAGGGGACCAAAATCAACAATGAAATTCTTTCAAGCATTTTAACCCAAAGCAAAAGGCCTAAAGGCAGTTTTTGGAGAAAGGGGTGGCATATCATTGCACCCAACTCATACTCTCCTCCTATTTTCAACTCCAATCATTTCAAATCCCCCATCTCTCTCCCTTATTCTTCCTCTCTACCCATCACAAGAGAGAGAGAAACTCATGAAATGGAGTGGAGTATGAATACAGGTATAACAAGAAAGCCATAGTGAATAAATTTATTTCGGAAATGAAAAGATTAAAGCGCAATTAAAGGACCACTTTTACATTACTTTGCAATTGCAAAAAGCTTTTCATGTAAAGAAGATTCAAAAGTTAGAAAAAGTGGAGGTCGGGTATCTCTCCTCATAACATCAATATGCATACAAGACAAAACTAACATACCCACGATCGCACAAAGAAAGAAAGTTAGGGAGTGAGAGAGAGAATGCAATGCAGGGCATAAAGTCATACGGAAAAAGTACCAGTTATGGCATCTGAGGCAACATGTTTGTGGTGGTTGTATTGGGGATGAGGCGGGGTCCACTTGGAGAAAGGAGTGGGACCAGAACTGGTAAAGGAAAGAAAAAGAAGAAGAATGGAGACGGGGGTGAAGGGAGAAGAAGGAAGAATGGCATTTTTCTTATTTTCTCCAAGTGATTCTAACATACATACAAACACAACCGTTAAGATGGGGTGCATTTCCGAAGGAATGTTGAGGGCATGTTTTGTCCTTCCCTGCCATGGCATTGAAAACCAGCCAATCTCCTATAAAGCAGGCTGAACCGTAGCGCTCGGGGGTTGTTTCTTTGTTCTGTTTTGTTTTGTTCTACCTGGCCGTTCTCCTTGGCCCATCTGCATGCCAACGTAATACATCGTCAGCTTTATTTTGAGCTGGTTGCTTCACATCAACAAGATAAGTTTGAATTCGTCCTTAAATTTCATTTTATCATAATTTGTGGGATGCTCGTCTGGTTTTTTTCTATGATTTTCTTTTTCTTTTTTCCATTTCTGCACTCGGTCTCTCTTGGTTTTTTTATCACTCTTTTAGGTGGTTTGGGGAAGTTTGATACTAGCTCAATTCACACTGCACAGTATAAATAATCAATAGGAAAAAGCTATTTCAACCAAGAATCCAGGGATCTATTGTATATTTTTATTTAATGATTAAAAAATGATTATTAATAAATTAATATTTTTTATTTTTTAAAAATATTTAAAGATGTATAAAAATTAGTTGAAATAAATAAAAAAAATACATTTGCACTTGTCGTTCCAAACTAACGATACCTTTTATCGGTAGAGGTAGCAAGATTCTAATTTTTTTTCTATGAGTCTCATTCTTTTATGTAATAAATAAATTATTGAGAAATTATTATTAATTATCTTAGTTGTGAAGAAATCTCATAAAAATAAACTAATAAACTGACGTGATTTTATGTATATAGTATGTTAGATTTAAAATTATTTTTATTGTAAGATAGATTTAACTTATTTTCTAAAATTATATCAATTTATGAATTTAATTTTATATAATATTTTTGTAACTTTAGCATTCCTAATTTTAAATTGAGGAACATTTTCACGTTAGAAATCTTAATATTTTTTTTCAAGTAGAAATCTTGATATGATATTTAAAAAAAAAAAAAAAAGTATTGCACTTTGCTTTTCTTTTAGGTTAAAAGCAAATCTAATTATGTTTTATTCCACCAACCATAACTAATTTGATGGGGCCACTTACAGAGAAGGAACATGGGTCTGGCTCGATGTACTGATTCCGTTGTTCTTATTTTATTTCCTTCAATTATAAGCGTTTTTATAGGTGTAACTGTAACAGCTAGCTAGGGTGTTTTGACTCTTTTGAGCAGACTCGGTTAGAACTTGCCAGCTTTTATTTTCAAAGAAATGGTATTTGCATATTAGATTTTCCAAGTCTCAAGTCTTTTTTGTTTAATATTTTGAGAAAATGAAATAAATCTGAAATCGTATATGACAAATTATTTTTTAATAGTAGGTCTCAATTTTTTTTAAATAGAATGTACAAAAATTAAGTACCCGCCTATGACTGCATCATTACTCTTCTTTTATATCTCTTATTTTTAGTTTTAATGAAATCTCATTTAAAAGTTGAAATTTTTTTCTCAAGTAGTTTAAACCCCATCTATTATTATATATAAAAGCAAAGTCATATAATTTCGACGTGACATTATACTTATAAAAGTAGGCATTCTATTAATTAAATTTAAAGTGTTATATTTATGAAACGGTAAACCTTTTAAAAGTAATGTTTCATTATGAAACATTTTAATTTTTAAACTTGAAGTGTTAAATTTATAGAGCGGTAATCCTTTTAAAATTAATGTTTCATTATGAAATGTTTATAATTTTTAAATGTCATTTCTTTTCTTACATATAAAGATATAAACTGATTCAAGTCTCCACTCAAATGTACTATTTTAATTTTTATATTGTTTCGTCAAATAAACCGCCTTATAAACTTTTTCAAATTTCTCCACTATAAAACCTAATCTCTCTCTAAATCTTTCACCCTCATACATAACAATCCCTTCATTGCATAAGTTATAAGCTCGTAATCATTAAAGTCATGACTTTAGTGATCAAATTGCTTGTTGACCCATCTTGGCTTTTAGGTCAGAAGATCAGTATTGGTATGGTACAACTACTTACATAGCTTGAAAATAAAAAATAAATGTCAAGATAAATTAAAAAAAAAATTTATATATATTTATATTATTTCTGGATTAAGCCTCACGATCTTAATTAAATGTGGGCTGCTATACTTTCTGGATAATATTAAAATCAAGAACCTTGTATATATTCCCTAGAAATGTTTTCTATTTTTGGGGTCATAGACTCATAGCCATTCACCACAACATTTCCAATTTCCATTTATAAGAAAAAGAAAATTCGTACGCTGGTAGAGCTCATGGCCTAACAATAATAAATTTAAAGAACAAATTAATCAATATCAATGGTCAATCATGGACTATGATGGCCAATAATATATATCATTGTCATGGCCAAGGATCAGGATCCAATTGCAGCCACGGAGGTGTTGCAAATATTAGAGTTCATCATCATTTGATTGAAGTGGTGCATGCATGTTAAGTCATCATGCACTTCTACTCATGACATGATTTTCATATCTTAGAGTGATCGATCTTTATAAAACACAAGTTGTACGTTTCATTTATATAATACTTATTTTATTAAAAATCGTTGTCTTTATCATTTCCTAACAAGAATCTTTGATAGGTTAGAAATTATTGGGGGTCTCGGGCGAAAAGTGACGGTACGATATTTCAACTAAATATTATTCGCTCTCCATCGATCGATCCTGTTTTGTATATATAAAATATATATCTTTTTCCTCCATGTGCCGCTAATTTTTAAAGAGAAATACTATTCACATCCTCATTCCATATACTCATATGTGATTTATTATTTTTATATTTATATTTAAACATACATATAATTTATAGGTCAAGTTATGTAAGACACAAGAAGTAAAATTTTTTGTTATTTTCTAACGATATGATAAAAATGGCATATCATATGTTGATGTGTGATTAGGGGTGTAACGGGTTCGGTTTAGTCCGGTTTTTGACAAAAGTTGAGTTCAAACTGGTATACACTAGTTTTGTATTTTCGGAACCGATTCCGCACCAATTAGCCTCCAAGCCAGTACTTCCAATTTTACCAATTCCGATCCGGTCTGATACTCCGGTTTTCTGGTTTTAAGATACTATATACTATATTATATAATATATATAATAGTATATAATACTAAAGTGATAATATATTGTGGTATATTACTATATATATTATAATATAATTGTACTAATTGTATTATAGACTATAGTGATATATTATAACATATTATAATATATAGTGATATAATATTAGTATAACTATTAATATAATAGACTATAATGATATAAGATTTTAAAATTTAATATTATATTAATTAGTAATTTATCATATAATATAAAATTATTTATATATAATTATATATTATATATAAAAATTATATATACTAAAAAAAATTATAATATATGTATGAACCGATCGATCCCAATTTTATAATATAGTTAATCAATTATATTAATTAGTTGCAGAGAGAGATCGATTACTTTCTTGAAAGCAAGAAAAATAAGGAATTAATTATCATTCAGAAGGAGAGATCCTCTCCCTTTTTTCTCTCCTTTCCTTGGCAGTCGAAGTTATCAAAAGAGAAAATTGTTAAAAATGGAAGTGGGTATCTAGCGAGAGGGAAAAAAAAAACTCCGAAACACGTGTAGGTTCTAAGCCTACTCAACTCATTGTACACAATCCGAAGCTCCCATTATATACGCAGGTCTAATATGGTCAAAGTGTCAGTGTTTTGGGGGGCTCAGCCTAACGCTAGCTTTAGGGCATCCATTATTTTCTTGTTAACAAGCTTCAAGCCGAGGCTATATATTAATTAGAAGAAGAGAAGAAGTCAAGGGGGGAAAGGCCCCTGGAGCCCAAGGCCCTAGGCTCTGAACAAAGGCCTTTGTTACTAATGTCTTTTAGTAATACTTGATGTAATTTCAAATATTTTTATTTTTATTTTTTATTTTTTTATTATTTTATTCTTATTTTTTTATTATTATATATAAATGTTGTCAAACATTTTCACTATGTAAACGTTTGACATCCTTGTTTTTGCCTATCCAACTTGAACTCATTTGTTTTCGTCAATGTAATGAGATTAGTTGAGATTAAAATTAAAATTAAAATAAGATATTTTATAAAATATTTTTTTAATATTATTTTTATTTTAAAATTTGAAAATTTTGAATTGTTTATTTTATTTTATGTGAAAATTTTAAAACTTTATAATGATTAAATAAGATGAGATAAATTGAAAATAGTTATGAAAACAAATGAAAATATACTATTTTATTCCAAAAAAACTAGAATTTAATAATTCAACTATGTTATTTCATATACTATCTTGACAGATCATAAAACTTCGATTTAAAAGATTAATTTGAAAATAATATTTACTTTTAAATACATTTAAAATATAGAAAAACATAAATAAAATATTTTTATCTATAGTCATTATTAATGTTCTCTAAAATTTTGGTGAAGATTTTAAATCATAATTTTAATTTTGATGTTTGCTAACTTTACTTTATGTATAAACTTTTTAATTAAAACTTTATATAAATTTTTTTGTCAATTTTTGTTAAGAGTTTTGCTACAAAGAAGCTTGGTGTGTATGTAATAATACATCATGGTTATAGCTAGACACATTATAACTTTAAAAAACTAAAAAGACCAATCATTTTTTAGCATATTGATATTAAAGGCTTCCACATCAACGGTGTGCTAGATGTGTTAATAAAAGACATGCTAACTAGATTTTCTCTTTGTTGAAATGCCTATTTTATTTAGGTTTGGAACTTATTTTTATTTCTGGCTCTTAAATCATGCACTTTTTATTTATTTATAATCATTTTGTTAGCATGGTGTTAGTTAAAAAATCCAATTGAATTATTTATTCCATCCTAAAATATTTGGCCCATCAGAATTATAATCCTGGCTTCGTCCTTGATGAGAATTGCTGTGTATTAACGAGAAATGTTATACATATATAGAAATTATATAAAAATAAATTTACAAATTTACATGACTTTATATAATCTATTTGCTACAGCACAATTTGCCTTTTGTGATAGAGGAAATCATCACCAAAAATCAGAGAAACGTCACTAAAGACATTTGGTGACGGTTTCGAATTGTCCCCACGACCGTCACCCAATATGCATCACACGGTTGGAGTTGTTTCATTCAGAGTGACGTTCGAACGTTTTAATTTTTGTGACAGTTGAAAAATGGCACAGAAAATAACGTTCGGACGGAATTGTTTACATCCGAATACCAACCCGAGCAATTTATGTTCAAATATCGGAAGTTGACATTTGTTGATTGATTATAGTTCGAACGTATAATATTTGCGTTCGGACATTTATACGTCCGAACGCATTAAACGTTTAAATTTTTGTTCAAACGTTATGGGAACACCGCTCGAACGTAACGAGTATAACGTTCAGACATGTGTTCGAATGTTTAAGAATAAGTGTTCGAACAAATATGGTACATTCGGATGTTTCTTCAAACGTTAATCTTCAAATCGTGTATTTACGTTCGAACGTGAAATCTTGTTGGAACATTTTTTTTTTTTACATTCGAACGTACATATTAGAAATATACTAATTTCACAAAATTAAGAAATTAATAAACATACTAATTATATCATATTACATATCATAAATATTCTACAACTAACAATATATTAAAAAGTTTTAAAATTAGATAATAAAAATTATATACATGAATTAAATTGAGAAAATTCATTTCTTTTTTCCTCGCTCACCCTGCTTTTGTTGCAATGACATAACACACTTCATTTGCACCATCATCTCCTGCTGCACTTGTTGTTGGACTTCATTGCGCATTCTTTCTTTTTGGTCTCTCTGTTGGTCCTACAAACGCATCTCTAAATGAGATTGTTGCTCTAAGAGGGACTCCAACTCTTGCTGTCTCGATCTCATATACTCATATTCGCGTTATACGGTTTTCAAATTCTTGGTAAGATTATTAATTTGTGAAGTCAAAGATGATGAGGAGGATGAACTAGAATGCTTGAAAGATCACCCCAAACCTCTTGTCATACTAGAGTTGGGCCCAAGCACTTGCATGAATATGTCTATGTCACTTGGAGAGGATTCCCCAAAAGCTGACTGTATCTCCATCATTTTTTCCTGCCATGTCAAAGAAAACATACAATAAATAACGTATTAAAAGAAATACAAAATAAAAAATAAAATTTTCACATGTTACATAATTTATTTAACAAAAATAACAAATCTTACATAATTATCTGCAGCGATAGGATCCATCCACTCACTACGCTCATTAGTATGAACAGCAGCATAAACATGAATGAGGGAAAAGTTTTCTGGATCATCAAGTTTCTAACAAAGTCACATTAGCAATTTTAAAAAGATAATATTAACACTTATCCTCAACAAAGAAAAATAAATAAATAAATAAATTCTATAATATTATTAATTACCATTTTATCAGTAAAACGGTAGAATGATCTTGAACCAGTACGATGGTCAACAGTCAAAGCGGATTTATTATTAGTATTCGTAGAACTTAAATGCTACAAAATTAATTAAAAATGTTAATTGTAATATATATACATAAAATATAGCCTAAATATATATGTAAATAATTATTAGATATTATTAATCTACAATACCTAATAATCTGGAGTTGCAAAAAAATCACAACACTTTCTTCAATCGTTTAACTTCATCTGCTAGAAAGGGGATTTCCTCAACAATCTCAAACTTCTTGAAGTGGTCATGATATCGGCCTTTGTGACATTGGAATAGTGTAGCCATCAACCCAATCACAGTTTTCAAATCCTCGCTACGGCCAAAGTCGAGGTCGACTTCATCCTAATAAGTGAATTATGTTAAAAATATAATATACTAATCTAATATACAAAAAATGTACTCTCAATGTAAACTCACCAGCACACGGCTCCGAATGTGCTTCTTAATCTCGAACAAAACATCTCGCCATGATCGCACATAAAATGGAGCATAAGCTTGGATAATTGTACCAATATAGGAGGAAAGTACTACTGCACTATCATCCACGCCTCCAATGGAATTATGAGGAATGTTGATCTTGAGTTTCCCATACCTTCGACATTTCTCAAGAGAAAAGCCATGTGTATAACCACGACCGCGACGAGCGGATGCATCAACTATTAGATATAATATAATTATAGTTATATAGTTATTGAGATAGAAGTATTGATATATAATTAACTATGTTGTTATTTTCTTACTGCTAGGTGTCGACTGATTATCGTTCTCTTGCATCTGCACTTGATCTTCAGGAGGAAAACACTCAGATGGAGAGTCCTCAACAGGTTCGGGACTAGGATTAGGCGAAGGGGGCAAATTTCTTCGTTGTCGTTTTGGAGGCATCCTTGAGACATGATTAATATGATAAAAAAAATTAATTAGAAAAAATTATTGAAAAGTTAAATATTTTATAGTCACCTATATGAATAAAATCTTTAGTACTTTCATTCTTTATCTTCGGATGTATTTTTCATGCTTGTTTCAGAATCTTCCTCAATAGTATCTTCATCATCAACAATCTCTTATTCGTCCTGCTAATCCACTTCCTCCCCAGATTCTTCTTCATCTTCTTCTGACTCTTCTTATTCTTCTTCTTCACTTATTTGAATTGAATGATCATTTAATACGGACGGATCGAGAAGGACGGGTGGGACGTCATCTCTACACAAGGGGAGCAACTCGAGTGCATAGAGGTAAACAAATAAGTTAATATCCTCTCCATCTTCTTGGTAGGCCTCTACTATCAGAGTGTCATCTTCATCTCCACTATTCTTGTAATCCGCACACGTTCTTACTTTATATATATTTCGAGAGACAAATTTCTGTACTACTTGCCAAGTTATCTCTCCACTATTTTCATCAGCGCTTTTCATTGGATCAATCAAGTAATAGACTTGGGTAGCTTGACAGCTAATACAAATAGATCATCTTCGTACCGTTTAGATGCTGTATTGACACTCGTAAAGTTATTATTCCTACGTAGCGAAACCCGACCACTGCCTAGGTCCCATCAATTACACTTAAAGACATATGTTGCAGACCCACCTAGATATTTCAATATGATAATATCACGTATAACACCATAATAGTCAATATCATCTATTCCATAACTTCCCTCAACTAACACACCACAGTTTTGAGTCTTTCTTTTACATTTACGATCCAGAGTATAAAATCTATAACTTCAAACCATGCATGCAGTGTATCGAAGTGCTCTATTAGAGGAACCACGGGCCAATACATACAATTTAGAAGAAACTGAGCCGGGATCATGAGCACGTTGTTCCAAAATTTATCAATTTCAATAATATATACGATTAAAAGTAACCCAGAAGACAAAACATTTTAAATCAAATAATATCAATATAGTTTTTGTTCATACACATTGTTCAAACCATCCAGAAAATTCTTCCTTGTGTCTTGCCTCTATATTCTCTACGTATTCCATCCTAAGTTTATCCATGTGATCACTGCATATATCTGCAAAAGAAAATAATATTTTGAGCACAAAAGTTATAATTAAACGACATTTGACTATAATTTATCAAAGCATGCAACAATATACCTAAGATAGCAATCAATCTCTCGACAATTATTTAACACGTACCAACGAATTTTACCCAACTCTCCATCAATTAAATTGTAATCCGTTTGTGTATCTAATGGTCGTACATTCTGGTAAAACATTGATAGCTCACGAGGAGGCAGAGTCTCAAAATCAGCATTTCGCTCTTGATGATTAAATCGTGTCTCAACACAACAAAGATATAGAGAGCAAAACGTTAACCATTCATCGTGTATATAGGCATCTGCTATGGAGTCCTTAACTCTGGCTTTATTCCCAACAGTGCGCTTTAAACGACCAAAATATCTTTCAAATAGATACATCTAACGGAATTGCACCAGTCCACCCAATAATGCCTCTCGGGATAAGTGTATTGCTAAATGGACCATGACATCAAAAAATGATGATGAAAAAATCTGCTCAAATTCACAGAGTATATTAGCAATGTCTACTTTCATCTTCTGCAGCATATCTCGATTTACTACTCAAGCGTACAAATCCTTAAAAAACATACATAGTTCAGTTATGGCGACACGTACATTAGATGTCAGCTTACCACGAATTCCCACTGGTAATAACTTCTGCAAAAGAACGTGACAGTCATGACTTTTCAATCCACAAATTTTCCAGTCAACAGGACTCACACATCTCTCGATATTTGAGGCATAACCATCTGGTAACTTCACACTTTGCAACCATTTGCAGAAATCCATCTTCTTCTCCCTTGTCATCGTAAAACACACATGCGGCATGACCACCCTATTGCCGTCCAGTCGCAAATGTAGATTATATTTAATTCTCATTCTCTCAAGATCTTTTCTCATCTTAATCGTGTCCTTTGTCTCTTTATTAATGCTCATCAATGTACCCAGTATATTATCACATATATTCTTCTCTATGTGCATTATATCCAAATTATGTCACAACATGTAGGACGACCAATATGGCAAGTTAAAAAAAAATACTACGCCTTGTCTAATTCAATTCTGTTTCGCCTCTTTTTCTCTTATTTTTACCCTGGCTTTTGCCAAAATTGTTCGCTCTAACATGTACCAGTTGTTCCACTATCTCTTATCTAGACAACTCATTTGGTGCAATTTTGTTCTCTACTCTCCCATCAAATTTAGCACATTCACCTCTTCATGCATGATTTGGTGGTAGATATCATTGATGACCCATGAAGCATAACTTTTGAGAATATGTTAATTACTCACTAGCAGTTTTTTTATTACACGTCGAACACGCTAACTTCCCTTTAGTATCCCAACCAGAAAGATTTCATATGACAGAAAGTCATTTATAGTCCACAATACTACAGCATGCATTTGAAAAGTTGTCGACGTGGATGCATCATACATTCTGACACCTGTTTCTAATAACTCTTTCAACTCTTCAATCACGGTTGCATGAATACATCAATGTCATTCCCAGGTGATCTCAGGTCGAGAATAAGTAAAATTAACAAAAAGCTTGGTGCCTTGATACATCTCCATGGCGGGAGATTGTATGGAATCAACACTATGGGCCAAGTGCTATAACTCGTACTCATATTTCCAAAAGGGTTGAATCCATCAGTAGTGAGTCCTAGACGCACGTTCTGAGCTTCTATCCCAAACTCTGGTTATTGGTCATTGAAAGATTGTCATGCAAGTAAGTCAGCTGGGTGCCTTATATGCGTCATTCTTAACTCTTTTTTCCTCGTGTTATCTCATATCAACAGCTATTTTTTTACACATATATAGTCTTTGCATCCTAGGTCTCAAGGGAAAATATCGCAACACCTTAATGGGCACATTTTTTTTGGCCTTCCACCTTGACTCTCCGCATACAGGACATGCTTGTTCCCCCTCGTTCTCCTTCCAGAACAAAACACAATTATTCTTGCATGCATGTATTGACTTGTACTCAAACCCTAATCCATTTTTTAACTGTTTCGCTTCATAAAAGTTTTTTCGCAATACAGACCCATCGGGAAGCACTTGGATAAATAAGTCTAATATCATGTTTATTATTTTCGTCGACATCTCACACAATGACTTAATGTGAAGCAACTTTACAATAAACGATATTTTGGAATGTTTTATACAGCCTGAATAAAGCTTGTGATTTGCATCTTCCCACATTGCAACAAAGTTTTCAAAATCACTCCCTCGACCACTTAAGCCATTGTTGTCTATGTCATCCATAAACATCTCAACTCCAATGTCACCCAACATCTCCTCTATCTCATCTCACTCATAATCATCATCCATGTCTCGTAAATAATTCGAATGACTGAACAATGCATCCACTGACTGTGCATATGGCTCACCATGTAATACCAATCAGATATACCTCATATTCATACTATTCACAAATATATGATTTTCAACTTCAGCCCTATCGTACACAAATTTTTACACCCTCGATATGGACACTTAATGTAATGACGAGTATCAGTAGAGTCTCGAGCAAAATCAATGAAGGTTATTACTACATGCACATAGGCTGTATAATCCGTTCCAAGTTTATCACCTAGACACATCTAACTTTTGTCCATTTCTAAAAAATTATATCTATTAGTAACACCTAATGTATATTGAAAATTTACATGCATATAATGCTCCAATTGCAACTGCTAATTTTTATAAGGCAGTTGGTCATATTCCATTCGATATTATATTATCTATATTGCACATATTCCGTCACTTTATTACTCTCCACGTCAGTAGAAATTTCGGCAGCACCTCCCTATAGTTCTCAAAGTATACATATTCATTAAGAGGGATTGTGACCCTACGAATAGTATGCCCGAAGAACAGTAGAGGAAAACACCGAAACTTTATACTAAACGTGTTCAGTAAGAGTAACAAGAATGTACAATACAGATGATATAATTCAAAACTGTCTACACTGAACAATTTAGGAATTAGTGCATACCTAAATGTGTACTAATTCCTGAACGGATCTAAAGTTAGATATGCAATGTCATATATATTCATTTAAAAACCACATGAATCTTATATAAGGAAAAAATGTTATAATTAATGAATTTAAAAATATTCGAAGATCTTATATTGTTGAACTAGCTAGAGATGGAAGAATATGTTGGTGGACCTACGACATACGTACACAACGAGGGGAAATGATCTTGAAAATATCTAAATTTTAATCTAATTACTTAACTGTCACATTAATCTTTTTGGCCTTTACAACTCTCAAGGCTAGAGAGACTTTGAGAGTCAAGCAACTTGACAGACATTTTTTCAAGATCATTCTCTTTCGTTATATAATTTTAACGAGTTTTTAAACTAGTCTTATCCCTCTAAGTTGTAATTTTCACAATATTATAACTAATTGATAAATAGTTATTGTTCTAAGTTGAAAATTTTATATTTATTTATTATATTTAGTTTTATCCATCTAAGTTGTAATTTTTACACTATTATAACCAATTGATACTTATTTATTTATTAAGTTAAAAATTTTATATTTATTTATTATACTTAGTGTTATCCCTCCAAGTTGTACTTTTAACAATATTATAACTAATTGATACTTAGTTATTGGTCTAAGTTGAAAATTTTATATTTATTTATTATACTTAGTTTTATTTGTCTAAGTTGTAATTTTCACACTATTATAACTAGTTGATTTATTTATTTATTAAGTTGAAAATTTTGTATATTTATTTATTATACTTAGTTTTATCACTCTAAGTTCAACAAAATAAATCTCAACATAACAAAATATTTCTAAACATATTCATTCATCAATAAACAATAATCACAACATTTAAAATTCAAGACACAAAATTTACATAATTTTTCCACAATAAAATTATCTAAACCTTATAATATTCCAACAGCGATATTCGTAAACATTTGTATTCATCAATAAACACAATAAACTCAAAATATAATATAAATTATACTTAATAAATACATAATCACATGCATGTGATATCCATATCCCTCTAAGTATCTAAACTTCACAATATTCCCACAACAATATATTATACATATTAATTTATCAATAAATACCATAAACTCAAAAAATATTCACAAAATTTATATACAATAATATATGATATTTTTAATCTATATCATAATATTTTCACAACATTACCATAAGTCCAATTCATAAACCTTAATCACAACATTTAAAATCTAAGACACAACAATATTCATAAACAATATTGTACTTAATAAACAATAACCACAACAAAATTATCTAAACCTCACAATATTCCCACAACTATATATTATACATATTAATTCATCAACAAACACCATAAACTCACAAATAAATCGTGACGAGCCATACATATTGGAAGAACATCTTTCTAATTACACATGATTTGAAGGCACTATAATAGATTTTGACTTTTGTGATAGACGAAACCATCACAAAAATTAAGCAAACATCACAAATATTTTTTTGTGATGGTTTGAGATCGTCAACTAAAAGATGTCACAAAATGTCTTTTGTGACAGTTTACTCTTCAACCGTCACAAAAAGTTTTTTTTATGACGGTTGGAAATCTTCCGTGAGATGTAGCGTTCGAATGTGATTTTTTTTGTGACATTCAAAATCTGTCACAGAAAGTAACGTTTGCACATAAAAATTAATGTTCAAACATTAACCCGCCCTATTAACATTCGAACGTAAAAAGTTAGACGTTCGTTGTTTTTGCTTCGTACAAATGATATTTACGGTCAAATGTAATAACATTCCAACGTTTTCTCGGAGACATCTGAATGTAGCATTCAGATGTTAATGGAGAAGCGTTTGAAAGTAAAATTTTAACGTTCGAATGTTGGGTTGTCGTTCGCATGTATCTATTCTAATCATTCGAGCGTTTAGATTGTTTGTGTGTTGAAACATGCAAACGTAGTGTCTTATGTTTAACGTTTTATTGGAATTCAGTGGTATTTTGTTTGAACGTTGATTTGTACGTGAAGCCATGTTCAAACGTTTATTCTTTACATGTGAACGTGTTGTTCAGAAAAAGTAATTTCAAAAGATTAAAAAGCATACAAATTATTTCATATTACACCATAAATATAACAACTAATAATGTCTTATAAAGTTACAAAAATAGACAATAAAATTTTTTAATAATGATAATGATATATTAATCATTTCTTCTTCACTCCTTACCCACCGCGATCATATTGAAGTGACATAACACATTCCATCTGGACCATCATTTCCCTCTATATTTGCTCTTGGACTTTGATGCATATTCTCTCATTGTGGTCTCTTTGTTGGTCTTGCAAACACGTCTCTAAATCATACTATCGCTATAAGAGAGATTCCAACTTTTGCTGTCTCTACTTAATCTGCTCGATTTCTCGGCGGATTACATCTAAATCTTTAGTAAGATTGTTAACTTCCAAAGTCGAGGTCATGGAGGATTAACTGACACATTTGAAAGAACGTTCCAAACATCTTACCATACCAAACTTAATTCCAAGCACTTGTGTGAATATGTCTATGTTACTAGGAGAAGATTCCTCAGAGGCTGATTAGATCTCAATCATTTTTTCTTACAATTACAACAAAAATACACAATAAGTAACATATTAAAAGAAATGAGGAATCAAACATAATATGAATTCAAATGTTGCATAATTTATTCACAGAAAATAACTTCACTTATATAATTATGTTTAGTAATAAGATCAACCCACTCACTGTGCTCATCAATGTGAGTAGCAGCATAGACATGAATGAGGAAGAAATTTTCAAGATCATCATGTTTCTAACAAAGCCACATTAGTAATTTTTTTAATAAAATATTAGTACTTAAATAAAAGAATATGATAAAAATAAGTGAAATTTAATAAGTTATTAATTACCATTTTATCGGCAAGTCGTTGGAATGACCTGGAACCGACACGATGGTGGATTGTTGAAATCATTCTATTCTATACATTGATAGAACTTAAGTGTTGCAGGATGTTAAATATAATATATGAAACCAATATAGATATAAATAACTTATAGGGAATAAATCTATAATATTTGATAATCTGGACTTACGAAAAGATTACAATACTTCTTCCAATCATCTAACTTCATTTTCTGAAAAGGGGACTAAATAACCTCTTCCAACGTCTCGAATTTCTTGAAGTGGTAATGACATCGTCCTTTGTGACGCCGAAATAATGTAGCCATCAACTCATTCACAGTTTGCACATCCTCGCTACGACCAAAATTGAGATCGAATTCATCCTAAGAAATGAACTGCGTAAAAAATATGAAATTAAAACATCTCTATATTGCATCTCCTACATTTCTATATTACATAAAAAAAAAATGAATAATGCTCAAACGTGTTTAATTACTTATTAGTTAGCTATGAATTCTTTACCTTTTCTATATTTTCTATCTCTTAATTGTATCTCCTACATTCACAATATATTCTTATCTATCTTTTTTTTTTAGAAAAATTCACAACATATTCACAATTAATTACCAATACATTAATGATATATTCACAACATATTCTTATTAAATTCACAACAAATCATATTCACAACATATTCACAATATATTCTTATTAAATCACAATCAATTATCTAACAACATATTTACATATTCATATATTCACAAAATATTCTTATTAAATTCACAACATGCATATTCACAACATATTCACAATATATTCTTATTAAATCACAATCAACGATCTAACAACATATTCACATTTTCAAAACAATAACAGCATATTGACATTCAATTCACAAAAAATCATAACATATTCCTAACAAAGCTTAGAAATTTACGTAGCTTAACAATTTCCATTTACAAATGAGAAGTTTCAACAATCCCCAAAAACTAATTTGTCAAAAAAAAAAAAAAACACAATACTAGCTAGTTAAAACTAAATAATACATAGTTAATACAAAATAAATCTAAATAATAATAATAATAAAAAACACAATACTAACCTCTTTTCAGGAACAAAAACACAATAACTCTCTCACTCAAACTTTCTTTCACTCTAACTCTCTCTCACACTCTCTCTCATTCTAACTTTCTCTCACTCTAACTCTCTTTCACGTTTTCTCTCTATGCGGCATGGGTTGAAGGCAAAATGGATGAATTTCAACCCATGAGAAATAAAGACGCCTCAGATTTGTCTAGGGCATCTTTATTTTTTATTTTTTTATTTTTTTGTATATTTTTTACTTATTTAAAGGGAACGACGGCGTGTTAAATCGTAAATCAAGTTATTACAATGACATTTTAAATAAAGTTGTTGCATCAAAAAAGCAATATGTTTGAATGTCACACTATAAGTTCAAACGTTACTTGAAATTTTGGATTCCCGTTGAAACAACTGCCTAATTTTTACAATTACGAACGTTCGCACGTACAATAGTTCACGTGCGAACGTTAATAATCTCCACAACAAGCACATGTCACGCAGATTAAGTTTGAATGGGCACTAAAACTGTTTACACATTTTTTTGATGACGTCGTAGGCCAGGTGACCTATATTCGTGCAGAAAAGATCCCGCCAATTTTTTCCCGTTCGCACATCCAAGTTTAACATTCAAACATCAAGCATGACGTTAGAACGTTACATTGTACACGTTCGAACATAAATAAACTCAAGTTTCACATATATTATCTAACAAATAACGTGAGGAAAGTACCGCCAAATATTTAAACACGTTTGCACATTATGACAACACTTGCAAACGTATATTTATATTCTTTGAACATGAATCATATATTTATATATTTTTTTAAACAATAGTGATTTATATAATATTCTAATTACACACAATATGTAACAAAATTATCTAAAATAGTAATGTATATATGACATAGTAATGTATATATTATATAATATAAGGAGTCTAAGTTTTTGAATTGGTTTTCAATATTAATTATTTCAGAGTCAGATATTTCAGGAGAATCTGCTTTGCTTAGCATATTAATATGAGGTTGTTTTGAGGTAGATGCATTGTTACTAATAGTTAATTTTTCTAATTTGTTAGAGATTTGCTCTAATAATTCATTTTTATTTTTGGAAAAGACAAGTTTTAGATGAGATGAGATTTCATGAGGGACGAATAAAGGGATTTCTTTTGCTTCTTTTATTGTAGGATATTGGGAGTCATCTCCAATCACTTGAGAAAATGTTGGAGAAAAAGATTCATTTTCAGGATTATGAGAGGTGGATGCTCTATCTAGATGACTAGCAGGATGGCTAACCGTATAAACTGGTGTATCAATAATATTTCCTGGGATAACTCCCATAATCCGTGTGTCTAGGCTACTCTAAGATTTGTTATCAAAATTTTGGGATCTTGTTGAAAGAACAGATCGGGGTGTATGGTAACTAGAAGGAGTAGGAGAAGAATAATGTGAAAAAGATCCTTTAAAAGGTTGAAAAGCTATTTGGACCGTTCCGTCCACCTTGTACTAGAAAAACATATATACTAGTATAACATTTAACATGGTGTTATTAGTATAGCATATATTATTAGCTTATAATATATTAGTATATAACATTAGTTGTTAATTATACTTTAAACTAAATAATAACACTAGACTAGTATATATATTATATATATTATACTAGTGCACTATATACTTGTATAACATATATACTAGTACATAGCATATATTATTAACTTATAATATGTTAATACATAACATTAGTTGTTAATTATATTTTATTAATATATTAACAACAGTATACTAGTATAGTATATATATTAGTACATAATGTATAAGTATAGTGTACATAGTGTATTAGTATATTATATTAAGTATAATACATATAGTATAGTAATAATATTCTTGATTAATAATCACATATTCACACTACATAACAATTATATCATCAACAATAATATTATTAGATTATATAGTATATAACAACTATTATATATTATTTTATAAATAATATATTATTTACTATAAATTATAATAAAACTTATTCTAGAGACGTTCGAACATACCAATATAATGTTTGAATTTATCGGGCATTAAGTGACAAATGTTCAAACATAACAATATAACATTTGCATGTCTCGAGAATTAAGTAACAAACGTTCGAACGCTAAAATAGCAATGCTTGGATGTCTTTCTTGCTCATCCAATGACGTTTGCATGTTAACACTATAACAATCAAACGTTATGTGTATATAAGCTTTCGTTCAAACGCGGAATGACATTTCAAACGAATCACATATTTTCCAAATAGTCGCCTTCGTCGCATACTGTCGCCGAATCCATCGTTGTTGTCGTCAAACTCTACCACAAAAACATCACAAAAGAGGTAGGCATCCTTCTTTAACTTTTGGGTAGATTTTTTTTAAGGTTTAATAGAGATTTCAGGGCTTTCCAAAACCCATTGCTGGTCAGACTTTCATCTTGATTTTTTTACTATTACAAGTTGCCAATGGCTAAACGGCCAAGTAAAAAACTTTCTTGAAGAGCATACTTCATTTTTACAGCGGTATTTGTCTACTTTCATTGTATTTGAGGTGTTAGGGAATGGCTGAGTCGACTCAACTATTTTTGTCTTATAATGTTCAAACGTTAGTTCCTCATGTTTAAATGAGGAAGACTTTATGATTAACGTGCGAATGTTCTACAGTAAGTGCAAACGTATTTAGAGTACGTGCAAATATATATTTTACATTCGAACGTACATTTGTAATGTTCGCACATATGATCGTTCATATTCTTGAGCGGCACATATGTGCGAACATTAGTATTATGTGCAAATGTTATTTGTCATTCGTTCGAATATAAAACCTTTTAGTTGCTAGAAAGGTCTTAGACGTTTGAATTAATAGTTATGTATGTTTGAACGTATTAATAAATACGTTTAAGAGCATCCTCACATGCAAACCTATTTGTTTTGTACAATCAAATGTAATAATTATTTATTTATTTTATTAATATTTTGCAAACATATACTTTGTTTAGGTTCAAATGTGTGTTTTTCGCCATCATGTTCGAACATAACTCATCATACATTGGAATGCTTATTCTAGAGGAAATTAACGTACGAAAGTAAAATCTAAAACGTTTGCACGTATAAGGTTAACATTCGAATGTGATATTTTATATTCGAATATGTTATCAAAATAATTTAGATTACAGTACATAATATGCATCATAGTATTAATATTGCTCAATTTTTTTTCTTTCTTTCAGGATATGGTCCATCTTCTGAAGACTAGGAAAAGAAAGAAGGAAAGAACAAGCCAAGACACATCTCGAATTGAGGCTCGAACAATTATGTCCAAAAGAGAAGTCATGATTAACCAATTCAACGAACTCATATGGGAGCGTAAGTGCATTAGAGAAGTGTTCGTTACGAGAGGCTGGATCAGTATCTGAACATATACCCCTTAATAGTTCGGGTGTTTTATATGCGGATGTGCTCCATACCTCAGGATGCATCCTCTCACACCGTGACAATATGCGGTGTTTAGTTCGAGGTCTCGGTGGATATTATTGTTGAGCTTCTGGGGATCTGTTGTGTAGTTGAGATATCGATTGTAGGAGATGCTCAGCCTAGGGATGAATCACGAGTAGATGCAGATGTAGGCACTTCTACATCATCTACTGGCCTAGTTGACCTGCTAGAGGCTAAGAATACTGATGAGGAGGATGATGACCAAGATGAGGATTTCTACATCCTCACTGGGAGAGATCGAGAGTAGCTCGATAGGAAGAACTCTTTTAGCTAGGTACAACTTCTTCCTTTTTCTGCATGTTGTATCTTATTATTACAACAAATGTGGATCTTGTGGTACATAAGGCCACGTTTAGACGGACTCGTGCATAGTTGCTTATATGAGTGGCACGTGGAAAGCCCATCGACTTGCCACTTCGTATTTTTGAGAGAATTCGTTACGATGCCAGCATCATCTCCACGGATAATCTCCCATATGTTGTCCTCATTATCAAGCTATTACTGGCCCGGCAGGTGCAACCTTAGGTGGAGGAGTGGATGACAAAGCAGATGAGCCCTATCGACTTGACCACATACCGTCAGAGTATTGGACAGGAGAGGGGAGATGCTCGACGTCAGTTTGACCCTGTACCAGATCTTGTTCCTCCAATCTAGTCTGGGCCCTATGTTGCTACCCATATTAGGAGTACTAGTCAACTGCCAACGGGTACATCTATGGGAGATGCGTGGCCTGCTTAGCTTGATTTGTGCCTTGCTTGGGTTGATGTGATAATCTCAAATATTACTGCGCACATCAACTGACAGATCACGTCAGTAAAATAGAGTGTCACCGATTTTATCACCGATATTGGTCATCGGATGGATATCCTAAATGAAAAAGTCAACACATTGACTGACGATTTTAATAAATATGTAAACAACTCGTATTAAGTATTTTTCACTTTTATCGTGTTGTTTACAAAATTTTATCATATTTTGTTCTTTATTTTTATTATATGTAATGAACAATATTATTTAATATATCTACTATTTTTGAATTTTAATTCTCAATTTTTTGTAATGTTAGCTTATCTAATTTTAATATTAAATCATTGCACTTCAATTCTAAATCTTTTTTAATTTGAAATATCCAACTTTAACATTTGAACATTAGCGCAAAAAATTTCTACGTTTGCACATAAATAGCCTTAGCGTTCGAATGTCCAGAAAACGTTCTAACATGAATATGTATACATTCGAACGAAATGCAATTTCTCTGCTTCCTTCAATGATGGTTTCTACAAATTGTCACAGAAAATGCTTTGTTGTGACAGTTTGGGCACTGTCACAATTGCCAAACTATCACAAAAACTCATTTATGTTGTAGTGAGGGAGAAATTAATTTACAACGTCTAGCCTAAGGAAAAAACTCTAAATGCCCCAAAATGGAAGGAGTCAAATTAAAGAAACAAAGACAGAGAAGTACTAATAAAAGAAAATGAGGACTAGTACTACATGATTAATGTTACAGATGGGGAAAAAGTACTTGAGATAGAAGATGCAGATCACGAAGTACTCTTGAAGAGATCAAGAGAGGTTCAAGGAACAGGATAAGATTTGTTATTACACATGCACTTGTAAGCCATAGGACACGTCTCAGCCTCTGCAAGCGATGCACAGACAAAGCTAACCATGACTAGTCGACATGGCGAGCAAGACCCACATGCGTGAGAGCAATCTGGCAAGCTTGAACCTGCAACTCGGACTGTATCTGATGACCTCTTTCTCTTCATTTTTCCCCAATTAAAATTATTGGGTTTTCCCACCATGTCATCTTCTGCTTTCCTTTGTCTGGAATGCACAAGCCCATGAGTACCTGCTTCTGTTTATTTAACATGAGATTAATGATAATTAAGCATATATAATATATAGGCCGGAATTAGGAGAAATAAAAATAAAACCTAGCTAGCTTCTATATATGTATTTAATTAACAAGAAAAAAACTACAAATTAAGATCATATGATCAGTCTCGTACGTGAGCGTGGCCGGCCAATGTGCCTCATAGACATAACTTCTGGAACAAAAAGAAGAACAATGACGACAAGAACAGAAACACAAATAAAACCCTTCATGTTTACGTACGGTCTTTCTTCCCTTTCTGTGATCTCTCGAGTAAATAAACGTCGTTTGAGATCACAGTAGTAGTGATGAGAAAGGTAGAGGAAAAGTCCAGATACATTTAAAGGGGGTGCTCGAAAGCAGATGGTATTGAAGCAGATCACAGGCAAGATATGGAGTGAGCAGCGTGATATCAGAGGAGGAGGGTCACATGAAAGATCGAGACATTTTTTGTCACAGGCCTAAAGCAAGCTGCAAGCTAGCTAGCTGTTGTAGTTCCATGAAGAAGCTAGGATTTATATGGTGGAAGAATTTACTCATGTATTAAAACAGCTCCTTTTACGTACCGTGACCTACCTCTGACCGGGACTACTGCAGCTAGCATAATTAATATACATACATACATATATATATATGTGTAGCCATAAATGCATGCAGATCGGTTTGGGGAGTTTTATTGAATCTTTGCAGCTTATGTTAATAAATTACATGTGTGGATCTGATGTGACTGTCTTTAATATTAGTTACCATCTACATGTAATCGACTTTAAAGTTTTACGGCTGTAGACGCCAATCCATGGACTTTAAAAGCTCTTATTAAATGTTAATAGATTACTAAATTTGTATTCCTTTTTTTTTTTTTTCCTATCTGTTTTAAACCCTAAAATAAAAACCTTGAGAACTCTCGATATAATATTTGAGCTGCCACTGTCCTTCGTACGTACCGCGTACAAGTAATTGACTTCTAGAGGTTGACTACTGAATCTCTTTGCTCAGTTGGTAGTTGCATGTCGGGTTTTGGGGCAAGAATTCGATCCGTGAGTAACGCTGCATGTTTGTGTTCTTTTTGTTTTGTTTTTTGTTCAACTTTTACGTCAAAAAGTGAAAATTTTTTGCGAAACGGTAAAAATGTATTAAAAGAATTTTGAATTTTTAACTTAATTCATAATTTTTATCATATCAATATCTAACACATTAACACGTATTATTATTATGTAAATAAAAATTATAAGTACAAATAACATTTTCGTATGATATATATTAACCTAAAATTCGCACACGAGGTCCACTAGCACTACTACGTACTGATCATAATGTCTAAGCTCAACTGGTAGGTATCTGGTTTTTGGGCATGCATGCAAGAATTAATTTCACAAGTACTGGTTTGTTTTTCTTTGTCATTTTTAGTATAGCTTTTCTGTTCAAGTACTTTTATCTCATGTACGTAGTCCCAAAATAATTTATTTAAAATTCCAAAATATTAAATATATAAGCAAAAGAAAAAATCAGAAAACACACCACGACGCGCATGCCACGAGGAGGCCTAGGCTGGCCTTCGTCTTGACCATGCACCATGCATGGCCGGGGCGCCACCTCTATCAGGGATAGTAGCCTTTTTTTTAAGGGCATTCTTTCCTAAATTCAATATATATTTATATATTTGAAATTTAATATTTTATTTCATTTTAAAGAACCTTTCGTTTTAAAAAATTATTTTTCGTTTTTATGATTATTTTACAATAACACTAGGCTTATTATTATTATTATTATTTAACTATTAAGTTTTTTTAATATATACTAGCTAATTTTTAATTTTTTAATTTTTAATTTTTAATTTAGATGTTTGCTAATTAACGAAGAAAAAAGGGAGATGTAAATTAAGAAATATAATGGCCTGCGATATCATTATTGCATTGTTGAAGGTCGGCATCTCCTGATCTTTCGTTTAGCTTCCTCTAAAAATTAAAGTTCCCAGGATATATATATATATATATATTTATATATATGTATATGTGTGTGTAAATATATATGTATATGTGTGTGTAAATATATATGTATTTGCATTCCTCTAAAAATTATGGTTGGTGGTCGATCACCCTTCAAGCTCAAGGGCGCCCGTGTGTGGGCTTCCGGCAGCTTGTTGCTCTCTACCTGGCCACACTATGCACGGCATGCACAACATTTCGATCCTGTAAGTTTCTTGCAAAAGCCTCCGCCGTCGCTGTATCACCAATGGATCACTAGTGGCTGCAGCTTGCGCATGGTGGAGGAAGTGGGTGCACGTTGTGTACTCCTTCCTACGTGCGCAGTGCATGGCACATGTGCAGTGCATGGTGCATGTGTGTAGTGCATCCATTTCTTGTGTTCTTCCTCCACGTATAATATATATATATATATGTATGTATATTTTTATTTGCTGCAACATTAGTTTGTAAACAAAAAGAAAAATAATAAAGTTGAGGAGATCTAATCTGATTTTTTGAAGACATTCTCATGAGTTAGAGAATATCCTTCACTCAATTCTGGTGTAGAAGATATCATCGTTTGTGTGTGATCGTGTAGTAGTTGGTATGTGAAAATCACATTGAAGTCTGTAAAGATCCCACAGATGGCGCCGCTGTTAAGGACATGTTTCACACCACCAACCACACGGGCAACAAATGAAGACGCAGCTCTGGTTGCCCTGTGGAGTCTCTAATGCCAAAGTCATCAGTATAGTAATATGAGAGTAAATGTATATAAAGAAGAAGTGAATCAAGTTCCCTTTTTGTTACCTCTTATAGGCTATTTATAGAAGTTATTTTCTTGGAGTGATAGAGTTCAATTTACCTTATGAAGTCTTTTCCTTTTAGGGGTCTAAGTCTATTTCTTATTAGAAGTCTGGGTTATTTCCCTCATATAAGGAGTCTGAGTCCCTTCTTCTTAAGAGTCTGAGTTTCTTTTTAGGATTTTGAGTTCCTTCTTGACTTTATCTCTTACCTAAAATTGTGGGCCTCAAATATCTCTTCCATACAAATATTTATATATATATAACCCGCAAGAGATCAGAAAGATATATATAGATATTAGTACTAGTACTACGTACCGCTGCTGTAACAAATTCAATAGATGGATTGGGAAAATATTTATTGGATTGTGATGGTGGTTCTAGAAACTGGCAAAAGTTTTAGTTTAATTTATAGCTCATCAGATGGATCGATCGAGCAATAAAAGAGTTTTTAGATCAAGATAAATAATATGATCAGTTTCTTATAACTGCGACAATTAATATTATTGCGGCGATTTCTGTTGACTTTATTTAAATTCATTCCTTCGAAGAATTAAACAAAGATAAGAACGTACGCATCCATCTAAATGCATCAAACCAATAACTGAATCTTATCCGTGACTCTCATCATGACTAATTTCGTACGCTTAACGGTTGCATTTCTTCTAACATAAATGCATGCAGAATAGGAAATATTATATGAGCGTGCTACTCTGCCTCTCCAAAATGCCCGCTGCAAGTTACCATTATTAGCTTTTCATTTTTTTTAATTTTTTTATCATTTTAAAATATTTTAAAAAAATATTAAAAAAATAGCAATACATTAATAGTAACTTCCTTAACTATTAAATAAAAAAAATTTAAAATACATAAAATATTAAAATGATATATCAAAATAAGATGTCAAAATAACGTCATTATTGATATTATATATATCTTTACTAGGCCTAGTCTTCTCTCTCTCTTTTTCTCTCGGGAAAGAGAATGAGGTGAAGTGGGGACCAAAAAATATTCTAACAGAATTGAGTGGGGCAGAGAGGGTGGGGACGTGCGTAACGGTATTGATACGGCTGTGTGAAAGTTCTAAGGGTGGCAGAAAGATGGTGGCCAGAGGTGTTGACGCCCGTAATTCATAGTTTTTCTGACTGTGAGGGTGGTCAGCAGGGTGGAGAAGGTGGAGTACAACATGAATGAACTAGAGAAGAAGTGGGAAAGCATGAAACTAACGGAGGAGGAAACCAAATGCATTGATTTGGATGATGAGATACCAGAGGAACTGAGATACAAGGAAGATTGCAGTCTAGTAGGGAAAGTTTGGGTGGAGAGAAGCATAAGTAGGATGGTGATAGAGAACACAATGGCTAAAGTGTGGAGGATTAGCAGTAAAGCTCAGTTCCAGGAGGTGGGAACAAATATGTTTGTTATAACGTTTGCTAATCAAGCCGATAAACAGAGAATTTTACAAGGCAGGCCATGGCTTTTTGATAGCCAGATGTTTGTGATAATGCAGTTGGATGGGTCTATCCCTCCACAGAGGATGGATTTTAGCAAAGAAAGGATGTGGGTTCAGCTACACGAATTACCTTTAGCATGCATGAACAAGGATAGAGGAGAAGTGATGGGAGAGACCATTGGTAGGGTTCTGGAAGTGGAGACTCTGGTTGATGGGAGTGGGTGGGGGTCCTATCTAAGGATCCTAACTGAGATAGACTTGAAAAAACCATTGGCTAGGGGAAGGACCATCTCCATAAAAGGTAAGGCTCACTGGATACCTATTAAATTTGAGAAACTTTCACATTTTTGCTTTGATTGTGGGTGCATTATACATGGGGAGTCAGGATGCAAGGGGAAGGGTGAAGATGAGGCTCAGTTTGGTACCTGGTTGAGGGCAGGGGTGAGAGCAAAATTTTTTAAACAAGGAGAGAGTAGAAGAAGCCCAAGTAGGACAGGTTTTAGCAATGAGAGTGGTGGTTCAGAGGTGAGAATAAGGGAGAAGGTGGGAAGGAAGGAGAATATTGAAGCTTAGGGAGAGGAAGATTTACACCCAGGAGTTGAGACAGAGAGGGAAGAATGTCACAAAGTAAGGGAACCTGTAATGGAGGTTAGTATGGTGGGTTGTCCATCAGCTAACGAGGGAGGGAAGGAAAATATAGAAGAGAGTCAAGAACATATTAATGAGAAAGTGAGAGAAGAGGAAAGTTTATTGG